>JABAYD010096135.1:0-10292 GCA_014822095.1 Diplotaxis tenuifolia | reverse complement strand
GGCTAAATTCGTAAAAATGTCTTCTGTTTTTTTGTTTGGTCACAAAGGACTATACTGTAATTTCATACCCCTTTTAGGTTAGATTTGCATTTGATTCAAGTTTGGGTCTAGTATTAGGGTTAAAACCAAGTTGTAGGTTAGTTTTGGTAAAAACCCCATGATTTATTTGCTTAAGTTGTTGAGTTAGATTCCTGAAAAGAAAATATGTTGTCAAGATGAATTTGCTTGATATACATTTGATTCTGATTTTTTTCCTATCGACGCCCATCTTCTAAGATCAAATGGTATGCGGGTCAAATTGATTTCGAAGAGACGCTCTCTCCGGCTGGATCTGATCTATATGGAAGAAAAGAGTGCCACTACATCTCGCCTCTTTAGCGAGAGAATCTGCACGCAAATTCCTAATTCGGAGCTATGTGGGAGATGCTGAACTCCGCCAATCCATCCTTTAGGAGTCGGAATAAAATTTGCTTGGGTGTAAAGGCCGGCAAGGTAGAGGGGGTAGCGATCATGCTCACTAGGTCGGAGGAATCCGTCTCCATGTGAATCGCGGTGCAATGTAACTCTCGTAAACAAGACATCTCCCATATGAGACCTTCCATCTGTGCATGGAGGGCTGATATGCTTTTCCAACATCCTTGTAGTTCAAATATTTCGACTCCCATTGGGTCCTTGTAGAACCACCCTAGTTCACCGACAATGCCATCATCAATACATGACGCATCGATTTGACAGGTCGGGCAAAGGAGATCCACAGGGAGAGTCGATATAATCGACAGGGCAGATCGTGTCTCTTCTACATCTTCGTCCTAGGGCAGATCGTGTCTCTTCTACATCTTCATCCTCGGGTAAGTTTGCTTTTCTCCAGCACTTGGCTTTGACAAAAGCTAACTGCAGAGTGTCAACATTTGATCTGTTTTTTATAATTAAAATCAACTAAGTTTCAGCTCGTTCAAAAATAAAAACTGTATTCACTAACACCAACTCTAACTAATTCTCATTTGCCATTATTTCCATTTTCTTTGCCGTATATGTAGGAATAATTTTCAAACTATTTAAAAATTTATTCTCGAAAATTAAATTGTGTTAATTTCTAGACTTTGCATTGAAATTAGTTAGAGAAATTCCCTAAGATATCTTCTAGTTTATTTTCACAAAAAGAATCTTTAAACTAGAAAAAGACTCAAGCAAGTTTTCTATCCAACGTTTTCGAGCACTGCGACTCGTTGGATAAAATGCAAGCGTGATGGCTTTTTTATTGTCTTCTTTTGGATTATCCCAGTAGAGTTGCCGCACGTGTTTGTCAAGATGTTGAAATTATAAAAAAAAAATGTTAAAAGAACTGTATGCTCCGTTTAGGGGAGATTGAACCCAAACCCTGACAAGACAAAAATAGAGCTTGTTAGTAGAGAACATATAATGACATTTCCCAAAGATGACACTAAAGTAAAAAAAACAATCTTTGAAGTGACTTATTTTCCATTTGGTGGTCACGGCTTCACCCATGTTTGTTTTCTATTCGTTGTACAATAGCAAGGAGGAAAATGTGTTCATTTCTAAGTTTTGCTTTTGAGTAGCTTAGTTAAACAACGGAGAGCTTTTATTTTCACTAGATATAATATTTTATTCAAACAAAAATCATTAAATAAACTACTTACCTTGATAAGTGGTATCACAAAATCGTAAATAACGGCATGGTCATGTAACTTAAGTAACTTTGGGCCAAAAACTCGGTGGAAAATATTGATTAGGAGAGCTTTGATATGAATACCATCACATTCCTAACGGAAAGAAATGAAACTAGTTGTAGTTGGTCAGACTAGTTGCTAAAGATAGGAAATAGATGAAATCGTCTATACCTGGCCAGTCATGATTAGAATCTTTCCATATCTGAGCTTTTCAACATTTTCATATTGTAGTTTAAACTCTAGTCCAAGAGCATTTATGACTTTCCCTAGTTCCACATTCTCTTTGGATTTGTTTTTGGTGTGAATCTTTGGATTCAATAAATAGGAAGGACACCAAAATAATCACTACTCAAAACAATAGTCTTCCCATATGAAAATTAAGAGCATGTTGCGAAAATTAGGAAGCTGCGTGCAAAATTAAATACGATGGATGAAATAACTTACAGCAAATTGTCTACCAGACTCTCTTTCAGCCAGAATCAAGGTACATTTTCATGATTCATTTCCTCCAACCAGCTTTGCATCCTTCAAATTTCCCAGTCTTCTTATGCTTAGATCGAATATTCTTCTTGGACGCTTCTTTAAAACCCTCATAAGACCCAAACATCGCCTAAAACTTCGCCTAAGTCTTGCTCTCTTCGGCTAGTAGAATCCCTTTGTTCGGAAAATTAATATGAACAGATGACATACAAATGTTGTTGTATTTTCAGATTTAATTTCAAATGTTTTTTTATGTTTTAGAAATTAGCAATGTCCACTCAGTTTATCATAACATTTTTAATTGAAAATAACATGTTTGTATAAACAATCAGTGAAAAGTAATGGTCATACCTATGATTTTCTATGGATGTTGCATATGGTTGAAATTTTTTGTAAGGTAATCAATAGAAAGATACTTCCATCAATAGAATGAACGCTTATATATAAGGCACAAATTAGAAATATGAGTTTGTTTCCTCCAGACTGATATCTCATGTCGGCAGTTCTGAAATCATAAATTTTATAAAAATATGTTTGGTGTGTTTTATTGCAAAATAATGTGGCTAAACAAGTAAACAAACTTCAAAAATATAATGTAGAACATGTTAACTTATGAGATTATATAATAATTTTAATTTTGTTTTTGCAAAACTTCTAATAAATTAGGGGATTGTTTTTTACTGTATACCAATTTATATATTTCATTTTTGTTATCATATGAAATACCAAATTGATTTTTCCAATTTGTGAAATGTCAAAGTTTACTAGTAATAATCTGATATATAATGAAAAAGTATACCAGCTATCCAAACCTTTTTATATGTTTAGTTGTACTAATATTTTCACATCATAATTTTGTAAAGTTATGTTCGATGTATTCTTTTCATAATAATATGGCTAATGTAATTAAAAAAAAACTTTTAAAGTATCAGATATATAATGTAAAATTTAAAGTGTAGTGTAGTAATTTCAAAAAAAAAATCTTAAATTAAACAGATGAAATTTTATCACCATAGACCGTTAGAATATTTGTTTATCTATTTCATATGGAATATTTGTTTATCTATTTCATATGGAAAACATGATGTACTAATACTTGAACATTGTATATGAATTATAAATTATAATATTTATATACCAGCTATACAATGTGTTAATATATTTAGTTGTATGGATTATACTATTTATACCCTATCGAATGAGAGAAAAAAGATTGAAAATCTTGTGGCTCTAAATGAAGATGAGAAGAAAATTGTTTGGTTGTGATTAAATCAAAAAATTGCGGGTTCCAAAAAAGGATAAGGAAACATGAAAGAGAAAAGTAATGTGTCTCATATACATTTGATCCAATAGTAGAGAATAAAATTTTATTAATCGTAATATAGCAATTTTGACATCTATTAGATCTTGTAGTAGAACTTGGATAGACATCATATATTAGTGTCTGAATTATATTCTTGTTATGACATACCTTCAAACCCTCAAATTTTGATTATTTTTTTTCGCATCTCCAGCAGACCTTCAAACCCTCAAAACAATATTTACTTTCCATTTTAGTCTTTATATTTATGTAACTTACATATAATTGCAATAATATCAATTTGCTTATCACTTTAATCCTTATAAAAATATAATTCATCTAAATATTCATATATATTTTTTCAGACATCATTTATATTGACATATATCACAAATTAGAATCAAAAGTAAAAGAACAATATTTACAAGAGATTAAATATTACACATATTAGAATCCATACATTATTCTTAATAATCAGATAGATTTGTTCCCGAGCCTCCAAGTTCACAAAAATATTGTCTATAAAAAGTTTGGTGTAATAGCAGGTTGTTGTTGTTGCTTTTTTTTCTTCTATATATGATTCTTGTTAGTTCAAATCGAATATAACTCACATGTATTATTATCATTGATAGAGTCTAAACTTGTTAGTATTATTTTATTTTCTTGCTCCATTTATTTTAGAGATAATATTTTGGTTTGATTTTGTATACTACTTGAGCCATCTCCTATTTTGTTTTCTCTAGTTGTTGTTATTTCTTTTAAGAAACTAATGATTTCCTCATTTGATGTAACCACGGTAGCCACATATGAATTATCCCAAATGGTCGACCCCTGTCCAAACCATAAATGATCTCCACGGTCCAAAGAAAAGATTATTTGCATTAAGACAAAAAGTACGACAGAAAGATGTTGAACGAGATTTCGGAGTTCTACAAACACAATTACTATTGTAGTGGGATCATCAGGTTACTGAAAAAAGAGATACTGCATGATGTAATGAGAATGTGCAGTATAATGCTTAAGATGATAACTGAAGATGAACATGATACCAACGCATCAGTTATAGATGCAAGACCGACACCACCAACAACTGTTGAAATGGCGATAAATGAAAATTCTTGTTTCAACAATTTTTAACTCGTAATCTTCAGATAAAATCAAGAGATTTATTTCTTACTTCGAAATGCATTGATTGCTTATATATGAGAGCATTATGGAAACAACCATTTTGAGTCATTTGTATTTTATATATTTTATGAATTAATATGTATTTTCTTATTATTTTATTTATTTTGTGTTATAATAAATTTAATCTATCAATAATGTTTAATATTTGTAATCTGTATGTATTATTTATTTGTATAAAGTTTAATGACTATAATTTAATTATATTAAAGTTGAGGACTAAAATGAAATTTACTTGAAGTTTTGATTTTTTTTTTTAGATTTCTTGTTGAATCAAATCACCCTTTAATCCGTATTTTAGGTGTCTTTAGCCCTTAAAATGAAGTTCCTTGTTGGAAATGCACTTAGATTTTAGTTCATTTATACGTTTTATCATGTTGAATAAATTTCAATGCATAAATTTAGTTATTCTTTTAGTTTTAAGGCTCCAATGATAACATGCAGGTAACTACAGAACAAATACGGTGTGGTTCTAATAGTAACAAAAATATATAAATACATATGTATTTTTAGAGATTTTTGTTAATATACATGACAGTGCGATCCATCACCATTCGAAGCCTAATGGTTGGCGTCCATGACTAATGTGTAATGTAATACTAAGTGACTTTTATTTATTCATACATGAATATATTTATTTGTAAAATAATCAAACTATAATTAGTTAATGCATTTTTTTGACTTGTTGATTAATGTTAAATCTTTTTATATCCGGAAAATTAAGTAAATATTAAATCAAACTAAATTATATTTTATCTCAATTAAATATGTGATTTTATGTATAACAATTCAAATTAGTTTATTTTTTATTTTTATTTTTTATTTATTTTTTTGTCAGTATTTTTTGGGTATATTGTGTTTATTTTTGAAGAAAATCACAATTTATTCTGGTTTTAAATATATTACAATCCTATTATTTTGTAACTATATTTTATAATTTATTATGTGGTGTTTCAATAAAAGTGAAAAAAACAAAAAGGATTAATGTAATTATAGTTGCATTAGCCAATATAATAAATAATATGCTAAAAACACATACAAGTGTTTAAATATCCATAAAATAATTAAATCAGAGTAATTTATTAACGTTTGGATTTTATCTTTTTAGAAAGTTTATGATGGTTTATAATTTATTTGTATGAAGTTACATAGATTTTTATTATACTATTATTATTTAACACCGATGTTCAGGTATAAAATTAAGTTTGATTTGATTATTTATTTTAAAATATTAAATTGCAACAATTTTTCTAAAATGAACTAACTGTTTTTATTAGTTTAATTAGGTATATATGCTTTATTTTGGTTCATTTAGTTAGGTTTGTCTTCTTACATTTGTAAATATATAATTTTAAAAATCTATATCAATTTGTAAGTATATAATATCATAATATATATATATATATAGATATATATTTAATTTTATATACATAGATACCCTCCATGAAGTTATCTTTATAAAAGTTCAGTAACATCTAACTAATCATATAAATGAATAGGTCTCTTGACAAGAATTTTTGGGCAAATCAATCAAATAATGAACCAATATCCAGTATCCAATAAAAAACATAAACCCATGGAGACATTCAGCTAATTGTCTCTATCCAATAATTAAGTTGTTCTCATGGAAAACAGAACTGGGAAAGAATGTGTCTAAGCCTTATCTACAAAATATAGAATACATTCCTAAGTCCTAAATTCCTAATACTTAGTTTGTGCGTAATGGTATAATCTTTAACTTTGTTGTCTATATATGTTATTGACTCTTAAGTAAAGAAATATAATAATATATAGAAATAATAATTCTTAAAGATATTTTCCACACTTGTCCTAACTACTAAAACATATGATCAAGCGGTCGAAATGTGATCATTTTTTTACAACTATTAATAAATATTAAATTATCGTGATATGCTAATTATTTATAATCTTCTATATAACATCTATTTATTTTATGTTACAGATACAATAAACTTATAATTAAATAATAATTTAATATTATTAGATACATATTTAACATTTTTAAGTTTGTTTTAACTGAAATCGGCAAAATTAAAAATGAATAAAATTCTCTAGAGTTGAAGAAAATTCATAAAAATAAGCGAAATTTCTTGATAATTATTAACTATAATTGCAACTAAATCAAAATATAAAATATATTAAAAATTTCTAGGATTGACTCGAAAACCGAAATATATAAACTACAAAAAAAATTATTTCCCTCTTTTATTAATGATAATTTTTTTAAGTTTGTCTATTCAGTAGCTAAACTATTTATTCTATAGTAAAATGTAAACATAATCGTGTTAAAATAAATTATTTTAAGCAGAATTATATGTTTTAATATTAGTCAAATATAATTTAATATAATGGATTTATATTTTGAAAAAATATAATTTTCTTAATTATCTTGATTGATTTTCAAATACATGAAAAACTGAATCTTATCTTTTTCATTAGTTTTTGGTGTTGTTTTGATAAAACAAAACAGTAAAACCTCTATAAATTAATAATGGTGAGACTACACCAAAATTTTATTTTTATTAATTTATAGAAATATTAATTTATCGATATATTAATTGAATCAAAAACTCAATTTGAGACTGTAAAATTATCTTATTTTATAAAAATATTTAATGTATATTAATTTATTGTGTATTAATTTATAGAGGTTCTATTGTATACACCTGTCATAGAATCAAAAAAAATATCTAATCTTTTTAGACATTGCTGACACTTGGACGATGACAGATTTACCATAGATATTGTTACCAAAATACAATTGTTGAATTTGACTATAAGACTACCAACTCTCTCCTATGCAGCACACACATCTCTTCTTCTTCATCATCTTTTTCAGATAGCTTTTTTTTTTTTTGTAACTAATCCTTTTCAGCAAGCTTCCGCTGAAGAAAAGGTTTCTCCTTTACGTTTATATGTTTTTTTCTGTCAAACTTTCATTTATATTGATTGAAGAGATAACAATAGATCATTGTACAAAGGATTAAACAACCATGCAGGTGTATACAATTTCGAAATATGATAAATAAGATTTGGTGGACATACTTTACCTATTAAAATGGGCTGGTTCATGTTCTTTCATCTAGTATAGTTAAACAAACAATTTGAGTTTTTGACTACAGACATAGATATCTTAATGCATGTTTTCAGTATGGTTGGTCTTTACATCTCTATGTATCTAAGTAAATTATCCATTAATTTTCTAATCATTCAAACTTCTTAAACTGCTATTCTTTTTGTTTTAGTTTGTGTGTTTTTGACATCACCCCTCCACAATGAGTCATTGGGATGAAAAATCCATGGAAATGATTTCGTCATGGAATCCCCCCGAAATGAGTGATTGTGATGAAACAGTACGAGCAATGCTGGAGCAAACCGATCCCATCAGCCAAATCTCCCCTCAAGCCAACTTATCTACCAATCACCAATCTGAACAAAGATCCAGTCTCGGCGAGACAGAGAACATAATGAGTCCACTTGCTGTTTCTGGAAGCCAGACTAATGTTCCTTCTCCTCGCAGCCCAGTCTCTCCAGGGTTCAGCCCATCTGCACTGCTGCAGTCTCCAACTATGTTCTCTAACTCCTTTTCACAGGTAAATAAATATGTACTTGAACAAATAGTTTGGAAAAGAATTTCGTCTAGTATTTTTTTAAATGATTAGGTCTTTAAAATATAAAGAGTATATATTCTATGTTGGTAAACATATAGAATCTATCATTTCCTCTTTTTTTTTTGTGCATGTTTGATATTTATCATGCCTAAAAATGTTTAAACATATTACTCAGTCTCCAATCGTCAATGAGGGGCCTCCTGAGACATTCAACAACGATATTCCTCATCAGCCGATGAACTTTGATCACATCCCTTATAATGAAGGTTATAGAGTTGCTTGATGTCAAATTTTTCTTTCATTTTTTTTTTTGTTTATTCTTCTTCTTATATTAATCAGTTCGTTTTCTACATGTGAAACAGGCTATTATGATATTACAACGGGAGAGTCTGTTTATGTCCCATCTCATGAATCTAATGTTGATTTCATTGGCGCTCCTTTAGTCACTTCTTCTGAATCTGATGAAGCTGCTGCCGAATCCGATATCATGAACATCATCTCTCTAGAGAGCGACGCTGAGGAAGAATTCAAGATAGAGGAAAATGTAGACGACGGAGAAAAAGAAGATGCCAGTGTTGATGAACGTCCACCTCGAAAGAGGTCTCGCGTTAACATATAGTATATTCAGTAATACTAAGCTTAGCATCTTAAACTAAACTAACCTAAATAACACAATGAATTCCCTTGCAGGAAATATGAGCAATCAGACTTCTTTGGAGCCAAAAGAGCAAGGAAGGACGAAAGGGTTATTCTCAGGATGGAATGCGATGAAGACAATCCTGACGATGGTTATCAATGGAGAAAATATGGTCGGAAAACTGTCAGTGGGAATTTAAATCCAAGGTCATCATATATACTCTTCATCTTTTTAATATATATATAATATGATATGTGGTGCATTTGTGAACAAATATTTGATAAGTGGGAGCACTTGTGGGAAACTCTTTAAGAAAGAGTTAGGAATTTAAGAAAACTAGATATTTGATTATGGTAATAAATGATTTTAACAGGAGTTACTACAAATGCACATTCGTTGGGTGCAAGGTGAAGAAGCATGTGGAGAGAGGAGCAGACGATGTGGCGTTACTGGTGATTACATACGATGGGAAACACAATCACTCTAGACCAACTGGACGCAGTAGCAACAGATCCGGTCCAAGGAACCGTTCTGGTTTTTCGTTGTCTCAAGGACGCAGTAGCAGGTTGCCTTCTTCCTATTCGGCATGTCAGTATTGTGCTTCTTCTTTGGACCCATACCATGATGCGACACAGCTCTTTAACACTGGACTCTCTAAGCTGCCGGGTTATCCGGTTAACCATGATCATGGTTTTATGTACCGAAATGATAATAATAACTATGGTTTCAACTATTAGATAATAATAATAAAAAGATGCAAACCCTTTTTTTATATCCTTAATGTACAATAATGTACAAGATATACAAAATCTTGTACTCATGCCCTTTCATTATGATTTCTAATGCATATTTCTCTTTGAGTTAACCTATTAATCTTGTACTGATCATCCCCTTTCACTATAAGAAAACAAGTCTTTAACGACTACAGTATTCGTCGTTAAATCATCGTAATTCACCTATTACGACGAAGGTACGACGAAGTTGAGTTGGCCGTTATACAATAGTCGTAATTAACAAATAGACGCACATTGGTCGTAAATTACGAGAAAAGGATTTGACGTAAATTCGTCGTAACGCGTTGACGTAAATTCGTCGTAAAACAGCGTAGACGTAAGAGCGTCGTAAAAGCGCGTAAACGTACTTTCTTCGTAATTCGATTTGACGTACATTCGTCGTTACTTTACGACCACAATTTTAGTCGTTATATCAACGTAAACATTAGTCGTAAATTAGATGTTAATTTCGGTCGAAATTACGTCTACGTTCTCGATTATTATATATATATAATATATATTAAAATAAATAATGTATTTTAAAATTTATTATTTTTGAAAGTTTTTAAAATTAAAATAAATTATCTTTAATAAACA
>JABAYD010096131.1:0-14639 GCA_014822095.1 Diplotaxis tenuifolia | reverse complement strand
GCGATGCCGAACACCGACTGGAGCTGCATCACGGCGTGCTTCACCGTGCGCGGCGTATTACGCACTGCGATCGCGCCTTCGGGAAGGGGAGGCCGCGTGGTGGCGTTTGCGGCCTTGCGGGGGGTGTAAGCCCGAACCAGATTTTTTTCCGTGTACCCCGGTGGCCACCCAAAGTGCCCCACTTATGGCCACTCAAACTGCTCCACCTGGCCGGGGTGAATTGACCCGCTAATCACGGTCGGTCAGGCGCCTCAGCCCTGGCGAAGGCAGGACGTAACTTCCGCCCCTCGACAGAGGGGGATCTACGAGGTGAACGTCTTGAAGCCACATCTACAAACGACCATCTGGACGCTTCTGCGCGCGGGCAACAGCCAACGCGAGATCGAGCGCCGCACCGGCATCTCCCGCCACACGATCCGTGACTACGCCAAGCGCTTTGCCGCGCAGGACGAGCCGCCTGGAGATTCAAACTGCTCCGGGGTGGCCACCGGCTCGGCCAAGGGCATCCCGGAGCAAACTGCCCCACCCCGGCCACCGGCTCCGTCGCCGGGCGCCGCCTCAGCGGCGTCGCTGTGCGAGCCTCATCGCTCGTTCATCGAAGCTCAGTTGCGCCTGGGGCGCAATGCGATGGCCATCTACCAAGAGCTGGTCGATGAGCACGGCTTCGCGGGCCGGTACAACTCCGTCAAGCGCTTCGTCGCTCGGCTGCGGGTGCACGCGCCGGAGCAGTTCGACCGGCTGAGCTTTGCGCCGGGCGAGGAGATGCAGGTCGACTACGGTGAGGGCGCGCCCACGCTGGTGCCCGGCACTGAGCGCTACCGCAAGCCAAGGCTGTTCGTGGCGACCTTGCGCTACTCACGGCGCAGCTTCCGTCGCGTGGTCTGGAAGTCCAGCCAGCAGGTCTGGGCCGAGCTCCACGAGCAGGCCTGGCGGTACTTCGGCGGGTCCTGCAGGTATGTGGTGCTGGACAACCTCAAGGAAGGGGTGATCAAGCCCGACCTGTACGAGCCCGAGCTCAATGCCGTCTACGCGGCCACGCTCGCGCACTACGAGGTCGTAGCGGACCCGGCACGGGTCCGTGACCCGAATCGCAAGGGCACGGTCGAGAATGCCATCGGTCACACCCAAGGCACCGCCTTGAAGGGCAAGCGCTTCCAGACTCTGGAGGCGCAGAACGAGCATCTGGAGCGTTGGGAGACGAAGTGGGCGGCACCACGCATCCATGGCGCCGAACGTCGCCAGGTGCAGACCATGTTCGAAGAGGAACGCGCGTATCTGCAGCCCTTGCCATCACGACCGATGCAGTACTTCCGCGACGAGCAGCGCACAGTGTGTGACGACGGCTGCATCCGGGTGGCTCACAGCAGTTACGCGGCCCGACCGGCAGCCATCCGCGACAAGGTGCTGGTACGCATCTTCGAGCACCGGCTGGAGATCCGCGATCTCAAGACGCAGGCGCTGCTGCGCTTGCACACCAGAGCAGAGCACCCCGGCACGGTCGTATTGCCTGACGACGAACGTGTCTTCAATCCGTCCAGGGAGACCCGTCAGATCCTCGCGCAGGCCCAGGCGATTGGTGCCGATGCTGAGCGGCTGTGCCAGCTGATGTTCAGCGTCGAGGGACGCGTCGGCCAACGCAAGCTGTGGGGCATCGTCCATCTGGCAGAGCGCCATCCGCGGCAGATCGTCAACGCCGCCTGTGCCCAGGCTCTGGACGACGGCGTCTACAGCTATCGCCACGTCAAGCTCATCACCGAGAAGCGAATGGCGCAAGCGCTGCAACAACTGCAGCAGATGGCTTCCAACCCGGGAGCGAGAGAGCTGCCCACCACGCAGTCCCACGACCTCATCCGCAGTCCTCAGGAGTACGGCGAGCTGTTTGCTCACGCCGCCGCGAAGGCAGCTGCCGCCAACCAAGGAGATCTCTTCGTATGAATACCCAAGACATCGAGACCACGCTGCGCAGGTTGCGCCTGTCCGGCATGGCCCAGACGCTGCAGACCCGCGTCATGCAAGCCAACGCGGCGCAGGAGCCATTCCTGGACACGCTGAGTTCGCTGCTGCAGGACGAGCTGGATCGACGCCGCAGCCGCCTCATGGCCAGGCGCTTCAAGCTCTCCTGCCTGGACGAGAAGTTGTCGTTGGCGGACTTCGATTGGCGCTTCAACCCGAAGCTGCCGCGCGGCGCCTGCTTCGAGCTTCACAGCCTGAAGTTCATCACCGAGGGCACCAACGCGCTGCTGGTCGGCAAGCCCGGCACGGGCAAGAGTCATGTCGCCAAGGCCGTGGCCTACCAAGCCACGCTGCAAGGCTATGACGTGGCCTACCTCGAAGCCGACGCAGCACTCGCCCGGTACGCCCTCGCAGAGCCCGACGAGCGAGCCAAGCTGCTCAAGGGCTGGGTCGACGCGGACCTGCTGCTGCTGGACGACCTGTTCCTGGCCCGCAAGATCGGCGAGCACGCCGCCGAGCTTCTGCAAGCGCTGGTTCACCAGCGCTACAAGCTGCGTCGCTCCATCGTCATCACGTCGAACCGGATCGTCCAAGACTGGGGCCGCTACCTTGGTGACGCCACCATGGCCACGACCATCTTGGATCGCCTGATGCATCGCTGCGCGATGCTCGAGTTCGAGGGCAAGAGCTACCGGCTCAAGGAAGCCTCGGCCCGTCTGGCCATCACTTCAGACCCCACATAATTCCCTCGTCCTGCCTGGAGCAGTTTGGGTGGCCACGAGTGGAGCAGTTTGGGGTGGCCATCGGGGCCGTGTAGGCCTGAGAGTGGCTGGAGAGCGCCGTGGAGAGGCGAAATTTCTGGGGCATCCGACTTACATCAAGACGGCCAAAAACACCAAAATCCAGGCCAAATTTGTTATGCGCTGCAACCACTTACTAGATTTTTTGCGTTTTCGGGGGATTCGCAAAATAGCCTAGTACGCCATCGCCGGCGCCGACAGCAGCCGATCGCGCCGGCTGGCCCTGCCCGTCTCGCTCAGCACTTCTTCGATCAGCGGGCGCAGACAGCCGGGCGCTGATCAAGCGTGCCACATTGACTCGCGCCGGCAGTGCCTTGCGTGTGCGTTCCATCGCTGCCGTCTGAAGTGGAGACGGCAGCCAATTGTGACACTCAATTCTCTATCTGAACGGTATTGGGGCTAGCCCCTGAAGGGCTCTGCGTAGTATGCGGACATCTGACGAGCGGCGGGGCGATCAATATGCTTTGCAAGCCAGACACAAAACAGCCCTGAAAGGACGGCCAATAAAATGTTGCCGCCGACCTCAAGCACGATAGTTGCCCAAATCATCAAAGTTTCGGGCATCTGAAGGTGGACTCGGAGACCAGCTTCGGCGACAAGGATATCAATCTTGCCGGCCAAAAGAAGAGCCGCTAAAATCACGCTCAAGCCAACCGACAGAAATATGGCGCCAACTAGCGCCGCAAGACGCTGTCGTATCGAGCTGGGCCACCAGGCCACGACTATGGCCCAAATGATGACGGCCGGCACCAGGATATGACTGACCTCCACCGACGATACCGGTAGCCAGCTATGGGGGCGCAAATATATTGCGCCGGCTAGGTGGAGTGGCTCTAGCAGGAACGTCCGGAACTCAACCGCATCAGTATCATTGCCGGCGATCAGTCGCAATACCACTGTCTTGTCCGGTTGCAGTAGCTCGACGATAGCAGAGATCACCGCGATGAATGGGCCGATGAGTTGCTTGCCCGCCAATACGGCTATAGCAGTCGCCGCCAGCCAAGCCAGAAACAATCGAAGGCCCCTGATGAACCACATCGATCGGGCCCGGTCTGAAAACCGATCCTGATGAAACGCTATGCCCGTAACTGGGTCGCTGCTGCCGAGCACCGTTCAATCCACCACATGAAATATGCGCCACTAACCAGGAGCAGCGCCGTGGGAATAATCAGGTTGTGAAGTTGGTCGAACAAAGTTCGATGCTCAGCAAACACGATAAATAGTCCGGCAATGCGCAAGACATTTAGCACATGAAGCAAGAGTACCGCACCAATGCCCCCCAGCAACTTCATCTTCAGCGAACTGGGGAAGCAAGCGATAGCTGCCGTTACCAGAAACAGTAAGCCTGCCCCATCACATCCTCGAACCACAGCCACATAGGCCTTTTGGGAGACCAGTGCACTGTCCGCAATGCTCACGCCCCCCGGCCCGTAGACAAGCTCCAACAGATGCTTGCAGGGAGAAAGCAAGGCGTGCAAATAAATGACATTTCTTAGCCAAGCATCGGGAATTGAAAAATAAGCGAGATTGAGGGACGCGTAGACGGCGACAAATATGGCCAGCACAACTGCGAAATTCTTTCGCTGGCCGAACATATCTTACTGGCCCACAAACGTCACGATCTGTTGGACGCCCTGTGAATTCGAAGCGACGCCAACGACCATAGGAGCGTCATTGATGGCGAAAATCTGCAACCCTGACAAACCGATGCTGCTGAATGAGGTGAGTTTCTGCAGATCGGTTACTATTCCCGCCGCATAGAAACTTGTCTGCCCAGCAATTTGCCCCTTATTGTTGACACAGCAGGCCTGGAACGAGGCCTGCCCAGCCACTGGAATGTTGCCAACCGCACCAGCTCCATCAGGGTTAGAAACAAAGGAATTGCCAGTATCTCGGAAGTAGCCAACGATCTGACCAGAGTCGTTGAGGCCCGAAATGCTCGCCCGAAGTGATGTGGTAGAGGTGTACTGCACGGCTACTCCGCCTACTGGCATCGTCGCTTGAGTACTAGCATCGGTGACAAAGAAGGCAGGCCCAGCAGCATTCGATGGCTGTGCCAAGACTCCCGCCGTCTGTCCCCGCGCGTTCAGGCCAACTGCGGCCACCACGGTCTGCTGTTGATAGGCTTGCACTGCGTTGCCGCTGGTGATGTTCGACAAGCTGCCGAAATGAAGGTTGCCGGCATCGCCCTCTTTGGCAAGGATCTGGCCCGCAGCATTGACCCCGACCAACACTGACAGCGTCGTACCCAGGCGCACAAATGAGGAACTACCAAAAGCCCACTCGAAGGCGCCTGAGGCCGTGTTGACAAACACGTTGTTGTTGCCATCGATCAGTACTTTCGGCCCGGATGTAACACTCAGCTTATCCGGCAGCGAAGGCAATGACGCCAACTGCGCATCGCTCGCCTTGGCGAAGAAGACATTGCAGCCTGTTGTTAACGCTGAGTCGTCACAACCGACGACGGCGATGCTTCCCGTGGCATTAATGACCGGTGTACCGTAGTTCCTTTGGGTGTGGTTCGGAAAACTCTTGATCGTCCATGAGCTGGGCGCAGGCGTATCTGATCCATTCAAGATGCTTTTGGAGGGCAAGGCTCCCAGGGAATCATGAGCTTGCCCGTCGATGGGAATAAAGGCCACATCAGGATTGCGTCCACCGCCGCAAGCAGACAGGAGAGCAGAAATACATGCAGCGAAGCACCAGGGCCGAAATTTACTTAGCATCGAACTGAGATGGGAGGAATTGGCAACTCAAAAGCCGGCTTTTGCCTGATCTTCTTGGAGTCCGGGGTGGTTCCCTATGGGATGTCAGTGCCGCTGGGCATTCACACGACGTATCGCGATTCCCAGCAGTCCGAAGGCTCCTGCGATCAGTGCCCATTCAGGCAAGGTCGGCACAGCTGCCGACGATCCTGACGGCGGTGGAGTGATCACGTCGTTGGTCGTCACCGACGGAGAACTGCTCGGCAGATTGTTGCTATCGCCCGAGTATGTAACGCTGATGGTATGAGTACCAAGAGTAAGACCCGGAACTTGAAAGGTTGCCGCCATTGTATCGGCGTCGATTTTTTGGGCTAACGCAATTGCAGAGCCGGCCGCAGCACCATCAATAACCCACTGCACTGTTCCTGTGGGCGAGTCGCCTGAAACAAATGCAGTCAAGTTGTCGCCAGCATGAATGACCGGCAAGGACGGGGGAGTCGACTGAGGATAGTTCAAACCGGTGACGGATGGCATTGGACCTGCGGCTTGAGTGACGATGAATGCGTCTCCCGCCAGTTGACCCGAAGGGCCAATGGTGTCGCTAGCCTGGCCATAGCTGGCGGCTTGGCTCGAAAGGATATCTGCAAGCCTGGTGAGCACTCCTCCTGAATAGAGATAGTTTTCTCCATTTGCAGCACCCAAAACGGTGTTGCTATTAAAGGCAATCGGCAGGAAATGTGAAGTTCCTACGCTCGGGTACTCTTGCGACGTTGTCCGATCAGTAGAGGTATAGAATCCCCACGGAGTATTTGTCAATGTTTCGTGTTGGGTGCCAATAATTTGACCGGAATCAGCAATTCCAGTGATAGCCGTTATGGCAAGGCGATTGACGCCATCATTCGGCGGTGGATTAAATACGGGTGCGGTGAGGATGGAGGGGTTGGCTCCATTGGGCCCTGAAGCAAAGACTTGCTTTGATGGCAGCGTTCCGACGAATTGCCCCGCGTTGTTGAGCCCATCAACGCTGGCAACGTTTAGGGTATTTATCGGTCCAATCGCAACCGCCCCATTGGGTGGACTGGCTACAAAATAAAAAGTTCCACCACTCTTCGTGACAAGCTGACCGGAGTCATTGGCCCGCACCAATGTATGGCCGGGCATGATGAGTTGGGAGTTGCCGGTGCTTGGTGAAATAACAACTACGCCAGAACTGGAGTCGGCATAAATCTGGCCGCTGCTATTGATTACTACCTTTGCGCCGGAAATAGTCGGGGCAATGATCCTTGAGTTTGTTCCTGGCCCTGACCAGTAAAATACCGAGCACCCCGTGCTGGCCGTACTGCAAACAACGCCGGCAAATTGGCCTGAAGCATTGATTGAATGGGAATTCACTGAGCCAGTGGAAAAGTAGCCGGCCGGAGTGAGGTTGACACCGCGATAGGGTGCGGACTTCGCGCTCAGAGGAGCGAGCAAACACAGAATACTCGCCGCCAGCGAACTCCAATGCGACATCATTTTTGTCATCGCAATCTCCCTGTTTGATTTACTACCTCTCGCGATTGTTTTCCTTCAACGTTTACGCCTGATGACCTGAGGTGTGCTGAGAGGGTGGGCCGTTCGGACTATCTTGGACCGCATGGCTGACACGCCTGGCGGCGGCAGCGCCGACATTGCTGCTGAGAGGGAAGTAGTCGGCCGTTACGGTCACGGTGCATGTGATTGGGTGGACGCCCTATTGACCGCTTGCGATCACTCGGCCATCTGATCCACCGTCCAGCCCGACACCTTCGACTTGCCGCTCGACCACCTGTCCTTTGCCGATGCCCAGCCACACCGCTTGGCTGGGCATCGAGCTCCCGAGCGGCGTGACCAGCTTGTTGCCCAAGGCCTATGCGGCTATTTTTTCCCCGCCCCGAGTCAGGGTTGTTGACGGCGTCTTCTCGACCATGTAGGTCGAGTCGGCGCCGGTCAACCGCGACCTGAAAATCACGACAGATCCAGCCCCCGGATGACCTCATCCAGGTCGATCAGTTGGCCGCTCCCCCGGAAAGCATAGCGCCCGTTCAAGAGCACATGCCGCCAGGCCGCCGGCGACATGGACGTCACGAGGGCCAGGGCGCTGACATTGCCGCTGGCCTCGCACTTCGCCAGCAGCCGCGACAGGATGGCCGAGTTGTAGTAGACGATCGCATTGGCGACCAGCTGGCCGCATTGGTTGCTGATCTCCAGATCCAGGTCGGTGCGGCCGGTCAGCTCCTTCTTGCCGCCCACCTGGGCGATGGCGGCGCGCAGCTGGTGGTAGGACTCGATGCGGTTCTGCGAACGGTGCACGGTGCGCTGCAGCTTGGGGTCGCGCAGGTAGCGCAGGGTGTAGATGCTGCGCACCAGCTTGTCGTACTCGAAGATGGCCTGGCGCGTCGGGTGCGACGGCGCATAGGTGCACAGCTTGCGGATCAGCGTGCCCTGGGTCATCTCCTTCAGCCCGAGGGTGGCCACGATGCGGTCGATGTTCTCCTTCTCGTCGACGATGGCCTGCAGGTTGACCTGGCCGACGGGCCGCACCAGGAACTGCTCGTAGAGGGCCGGATCGTCTGCGCAGTACAGCTCCCGAAGCTGGTCGTTGACATTCGTGAACCGCGGCTCGAAGCGCCGGCCGAACCAGTGCAGGATCACGAAGTTGGCCTTGTTGACGCTGTGCATGTCGCCCGTGATGGCCTCGGGCTCGATGTCCGACGTGTTGCGGTACCAGACGTCGAAGACGTGATGGGCCTCGAAATCGTGGGCGCCGATCATCCAGCCCTGCAGCGGGATGTGGTTGCACAGCAGCGTGTAGGCCACGACGCCCTTGCCGCGCCCGAAATACTTGCGCGAGTGGCGCGCCTTGACCGTGGGGTGCCGGACGCTGAACTTCTGCCCGTCGACGGCGCCATACAGGGCGCCCAGGTCGAAGGAGTAGTGCGGGAAGATGGGCAGCTCCGCGATGGCGTTGCTGATGCGGTCGTTGGCGGCCCGCAGCGTGGCCTGGCGCAGGTACTGCTGGTGGGTGGCTTCCAGGACGTGGTAGGGGATGTCGCTGGTGCGGGACATCAACAGGTTGCCGTGGTTCATCGCCTGCGCGGCGATGACCGCCATCAGGCTGTCGGCATCGGCCACCTGCTTGGCGTAGCGCGGCTGCAGGGGCGTGAGCGCCGACAGGAAACCGCATTCCTTGTCGACGAAGCGGAACACGTCGGCCACGTCGCAAAACGAGAGCTGTTCGTAGAACGAATTCTCCCGTTCGGCATCGTCCTCGGCCTTGGGCTGGTGCCAACCGAGCGTGCCGGTGGCGGGATCGAACTCCAGGTGCTTCAGTTCGCCCGCGCGCAGCTCGCGCTCGAAGGCCTGCCACTGGTCGCCCAGCTCGCGGGCCAGGGCCGCGAGTTGCTCCGACAGCGGCTGGCGCACCCAGGGGATGTCCAGCTGCGCCAGGGCTTCGGCCTGCCGCGATGGGGACACCAGCTCGGCACTCAGGTGCCGGTGCTGCTGGCTGTCGTCGACGTAGGCCTCGCCCGATTCCAGCCGTTTGCGCAGCCGCCGGTAGATCCAGAACTCGTAGCGGTCGGCATGCACGCCCGTCGGCTGGCCGGCAGCGTCGAATTCCAGCAGGTAGGGGCGCAGGCGCTCGGGCAGCGTGGCCTCAGGGCATTCGGCCAGCGGTCGCTGCGACAGGCGCTGCGACTTGTCGAACACCCCCTTCATCCAGGCCAGCGCAGCCAGCCAGGGGCAGTCCGCGTCGATGCTGGACAGCTCCAGGGTTTGGAACAGCGGGCGCAAATGCCGCCGCATGCGGGTCGCAATGTCATCGACGGCCTGCCAGCGCAGGGCCAGCTTGCTGACCGGCTTGGCGCTCAGGCGCTGGCCGGCGGCCTGCAATTCCTCCCTGGGCATGATCTTGAAGGCCCGCTTGCGCACATCGCCGAAGGGCGTGGCGTCGTTGACCGCGTCGTCCACGTAGATCAACAGCAGCCGTCCGACCTTGGGCGTCTCCTGCTGGCGCTTGAGCTGCTCCTCGATGTAGCGCTGGTTGGCCTCGACCTTGGTCAGGTCTTCCAGCTGCTTCATGTGATAGCCCATCGCGTCGACCAGGTTGTCGGTGAACTGGCGGTAGCGCTGCCAGGCGTAGCAGAGCAGGTACAGCTGCGCCTGTTCCGTCTTCATGCGGCGCAGGTCGTAGATGGTGTAGAAGTTCGCTAGGCCGGCGTAGTGGTTCAGGTTCTGCTGGGAGATGCCCAGGGCGGGCAGCAAGGTCTTGGCCACGCGGTACAGGGGCCCGAGGGTGTCGCGCTTGTTTCGCTCCTGCGCCATCTGCCGCCAGCCGAAGTCCTTGGCGTCTTGCTTGAGGGCAGCCAGCTCGGACAGACCATCCTCTCGCACCAGCAATTGGGCTAGCAGCTCCCGGGTCGGGCCGTCGAGCTGCAGACCGAGCAGCTCGGCGAGGCGGCTGCGCTCCATCGAAAGCGCCTCGCTGACGACCCGCTGCAGCCGGGTGTAGCCCGGCCGCTCGACCTTGTGGTCCTTGAGATAGACGATCAGCTCGGCCACCACGAAACCCGGCGCCACGTCGCGGCGCACGATCTGTGCGGCCTGCTGCTGCAACTGCTCCAGGAACTCGCTGCTCCAGAGGCGGTAGCCGAACAACTGGGCAACCAGGCTGCGCTGCACATAGTGCTCATGCCGGGTGACCGTTCGCGCCTCGAAAGGCTCACCGCAGAAGTACCGGCTCAGCACGAAGTCGAGATCCTCCTGGACGTCCTCCCAGGTGAAGCTGAAGAAGGTCTGCTTGGCCTTGAAGTAGCCGATCTGCAGGATGCACCAGGCCTGCGCGTGCGTTCCCGTGCGGCTCGAAGCCAGGGCCAGCTCCGCCTCCGTCAAGCCCAGGAATTCCAGGCGCTGCGCGTCGTCGAAGTCCGGCAGCCCATACAGGGCCTCCTGTTCGGCGGGGGACAGCACGCCCAACAGTGAGTTCTGGGTCGTCGACACGCGTTCTTCTTCAGTGGCGGACGCAGCCCGTCGGCCCGGCGGGTCAGGGCCATTGGCTGCGGAAGCCCTGCTAGAAAACGATTCTATTGAAATAATTGATCTTATTGAAGCTACTCCATCGAATGCATAAACTGGCAACGATGAAAACCCGCGAGTCCCAGCCGAGAGACCCCAAGGCAGATGCAGATCTCCCGGATGCCGCGTCACTGGCGGCCTTGCGCGCGTGGTACGAGGGGCTGACCGCGAGAGAAGCCGTCAACCGCTACCTCACCAAGGCCGACGGGCAATCCTCCCGGGGCCTCCTGGGCGCCCTTCGCCGACGGCTGGCAGCGCTGGCCCGGCGCCGACACCGCGAAGACCTGGCGGTGGTGTTCGAGCAAGCGGCTTCCGGTGCGCCCCAGGCGCGCGCGGTCGCCCGCGCGATGGAGTTGTTGGCAAACCTGCCACCGCCTGAGCCGCTGATTGGCGACGACATCGAGCGCTGGCTCGATTCCCGGGCCGTGCGCGCGCTGCGGGCCCAGGGCATCAAGACGCTGGCGGCGCTGACGGTGCGCATCCCGCGCCGGCGCCGCTGGTGGGTCGCTATCCCCGGCTTGGGCGCCCGCGGCGCCCGCAAGATTGAGGACTTCTTCGCCGCACATCGCCAGCTCACCGAGCGCGCGCGCGCGCTGGTGGCGACCGAGGCGCCGCCGGAGCTCGTCCCCTGGGAACAACTGGCAGTGCCGGCCGAACTTGACGGCTCGCGCGGCGCCTTCCGAGCGCCGAGGTCGACCTGCACGCTCAGCGCCAACAACGACTACGAGGCGGTGCAGGCGTGGCTGGCGATGCACGAGTCACCGGCCACCCAGAATGCGTACCGCAAGGAGGCTGAGCGGTTGATCCTGTGGGCCATCGTCGAGCGCGGCCGGGCCCTGTCGTCGCTGACCGCCGAGGACGCTGCGGCCTACCGGTCCTTCTTGCGTCGACCCACGCCGCGCAGCCGCTGGGTGGGCCCGCCACGCCCGCGAACGTCGCCGGACTGGCGGCCGTTCGCGGGTGAACTCTCGCCGCGGTCGACGGCCTACGCGTTGTCGGTGGTCGGGGCGCTCTATCGCTGGCTGATGCAACAGCGCTACGCGCTGGCCAACCCGTTTGCGGGCCTCAAGGTTCGCGGAGGATCACCGGACGCCGGCCTGGCGGCCTCCCGCGCGTTCTCGGACACGGAGTGGTCCATGGTGCAGACGGTGGCGGAAGGCCTTGAATGGTCTTACGGCTGGAAGCCGGCGGCGGCGCAGCGGTTGCGCTTCGTGCTCGACTTCGCCTACGCCACCGGGCTGAGGGCCAGCGAACTCGTGGGTGCGCGCCTGGCCATGATCGAGGACGATGCCGGTGGCGAACGCTGGCTGCGCCTCGTCGGCAAGGGCAGCAAGGCGGGCAGCGTGGTGCTGCCGCCCATCGCGCGCGCTGCATTGGACCGCTACCTGGTGCAACGCCGCCTTCCGACCACGCCAGCGCGTTGGGATCCGGCGACGCCGCTCCTGGGCAGCCTGGAGCAGGACAGCATGGGGGGCGTCACTGCGTCGCGCTTGTGGGCGGTGCTGAAGCGGTTCTTCGTCCAGGTGGCCGACATCGTGCAGGAACAGAGTCCGGCAACGGCCGAAAAACTGCGGCGGGCGAGTCCGCACTGGATGCGCCACACCCACGCTACCCATGCCCTGGAACGTGGCGTGGACCTGACGATCGTGCGCGACAACCTGCGTCACGCCTCAGTGACGACCACGTCGGTCTACCTGCACACCGACCAGGAAAAGCGTGCCCGGCAGCTCGGGGCAGCCTTCTCGGGAAGGGGCCGCAAGGCGGTCACCTCGTAGCTGTCGGAAAAAAATCTGGTTTGGGCTTACACCCCCCTATTGCGTCATGCACCACGGCGAGTGCCTTGGCGCTCACCAAGGCCGGTGGATCAGCCGCGCGGTTGGAGGTCGCCTATCTGCTCAACGGCACCAGCGCCGAAAGCGGTGGGGCCCAGGCGAGTGCCGCCGCTGCCTTGATCGCGCCTTCGTTTGCATACCGAGACGGTGGCCTCACTTCAGAACGGACAGCAGCGCGAGCTCTTCGCGTGACGGACAGCAATGGGCAGTCGCGATGGGTCCTTAGTGCGGGGGGCACTGAACATCTCACCATGCCGGAGCTGTTCCCGCACGTACGCGACATTGAAGTGGGCTTGGGTCTGTATGGCGCGGCCTCAGTGGCTGTACCTTACGTATCAGCCGCGCTGAACGCCGGGATGCGGGTCCCATTCTTGGCGCGTGTCATCCGGCGTGCTGTTGAACGCAGTGCGACCGGGTCCACGGGGGGGCCTAGCGACGAGGCACGCGCCGCTGGATCGACGAATGTCATCGCGCGCGCCTATTCGGCAGATCGTGAGTTGCTGCACAGCGTCTCACTCTCCGGTTTAGACGGATTCACGTTCACGGCGAACTTTCTGGCGTGGGCAGCAATCCAAGCCGCGTCGGGTGGTGTTCGAGCCGCTGGGGCTCTGGGCCCCGTCCAAGCCTTCGGCATTGAAGCACTGACCGAGGGTGTCCGGCAAAGCGGCTTGTCTATCGCAACGTAGCGTGGCGGCGCGATCCCTGGGGCGGCAATGGAACTCGGATCAACAGCTGGTGTGAGCATTGTTTGACCGAGCGTTCGCCGTCCTTGAGGTACGCCCCAAGGCGTTGCGAACCGCTTGCGCGCGCAGTTGTGTGTCGAGCGTGCCAACCGTGACCAGAAGCGGGAAGCAAGCATTGGGCTTGCCATGTGGCCTTGCACGTCGCGCAGACTCAATGGCGAGGTTCGGGCTCTTCAGTCGGTCTCTGCTTCGGGTTGGAGGTTCGCGATGCTCGCGCGATAAGCCGAGAGTGCCGACAGTTGGGCCCCGGCAACTGATGAGGATCTCCTGAGTACCCGATCCCGGTACCTGCTTGCGCAGCGGGGGCGCTACACATCGGCTTGGCGCTGCAGGGGAGGGGGAACCCTGACAAAAAACCCAGCCATAGAGACGAAAATATAAGGCTGGGCGCAAACAATCGGACTATCGGAGACGTAGTTTGTGAACAAGCTGATCGCACCTGACGAAGTACCCCACTGGATCCCCGGTGAGTTGACGCTCGACAGCGCAGCGTCCGGGTGGGAGCAGGTGACCGTCAAGGGCTACCGCTACGACGCGCTCGACGTCGCCATCCCCTCGATGCGCGACTACATGCTCGTTTGCTACAAGGGCGACGAAGCCGTCATGAGCCGGCGCGCCGGCGGACCCTGGCGCAGCGAGCACGTCGGCCGCGGTGTGTGTTCGTTGCTGACCCGTGGCGAATCCTCGCAGTGGCGGTGGGACCGCCCCATCGACGTTGGCCACATCTACCTGTCACAGGTCGAACTATGCCGCGTTGCCGAGGATGTCTTCGAGCGCCGCGTCAGCGAGATCGGCATGGAAGACCGGGTCCGGGCCGAAGATCACATCCTGCCGGGCCTGATGATGGCCTTCGAGAACGAACTGACCAGCGGCGGGCTGGGCGGCAATCTCTATCGAGCGGCCCTGGTGAACCAGCTATGCATCCACCTGCTGCGCCGCTACGCCAAGGCCGGGGTCCGCGAAGTGCCGCTGGCGGGTCGCATGGCCGAGTGGCAGCGGCGACGCCTGGTGCAGTATGTCGAAGACAATCTGGAACGCAATTTCAAGCTCGACGAGTTGGCGGGCGAGGCCAACGTCAGCGTGTCCGGGCTGATCCGAAAATTTCGCGTCGAGTTCGGCTGCTCACCCCATGCCTACGTTCTCCGCCAGCGCCTGGAGCGTGCGCGGCGCCTGCTGGCGCGTCCGGTTGGCGAGCCGCTGAAGTGCATTGCCACGGACTGCGGATTTTCCGACCAGAGTCATCTGGTTCGCCACTTCAAGCGCGCCTTCCTGCAGACGCCCGCCGAGTACCGGAGCACGCTCACCGGGCGTCCTCTGGAAGCGCCGGGGCCGATCAATCAGATCGACGTTTCGAGCCGCTAACCGGCAATTCGTCCAACCTTCGTCCGGAGCACCGTCCGAGCGTCCCGGCGAGTCCCACCACAGCCTCAAGCGATCGACCTCCAGGTCGCAGTCGGCGACGCTGAAGGCTGGCGCCGAGTGAGGACAGATGGTTCTAACGGATTATATGGA
>JABAYD010096109.1:0-12358 GCA_014822095.1 Diplotaxis tenuifolia | reverse complement strand
ATGGAAAATAAAAGAAATAGGACCATCAGATTATACCTTTTCAAATATCTTTTTAAATTACATCAAGGGATGTGTTGTTTCAAATATATAAGTGAATTATGTCTTACTAATAAAGAGATGTGTTCTTTTGAAAAATGAACGGGTTTGATAGTTAAAAGGTATCATTGTAACTCTTAAAGAACATGTGTTTTAAATAGATGTTTTGTGTGAAAGAGAACTTAAACTCAAAAAAATTATGACCATTGAATTCAAATTTTATTTTCCTATAAAAAAAATGCCGATGTCATTTTTGGTTTGCTACTATATATAGATTTTTTAAACGTCTGGATTTGTATTCATCAAAAAGGGTGGGAAACCAACTAAAGGAATAATAATCTTGTAAGACAAGGAATGAAAAAATAAAAAAGAGAGCGACATCATTCTAAATAAGAATCAAAAGTCGCATCTCCATGCTTCTCTCTCGATCCGGTTATGAAGCCAAAAAAGACCTTCTAAAACCAAGTATGATTGAAATCTTACATCCCTTAGAACACTCTGCAATGTCACGGGCCACTCCATTGTTCAAAATCTGTTCTACTTCAAAGGTCAAGCTCACAAATTTCTCTTGAAGCTTACTTACTTGAGCCAACAAGCTTCTGAATTTCGGCCATTTATGAGGTGTATGCAGAGCTTCAATCACCTCTCTATAGTCTAGTGCCACGATCACCTTCCTAAACCCAAGATCTCGTAAGCTTGTTAAATCCCAAATAACGTATCATATCTCTGCTACCAGCCGGATAGGAGTGAAGTGATTGCATCTCGAGCATGATGATGGACGTTACCTTGATGATCTCTTGTGATCCAAGCAATGCAACTGTGAAGATAAGCGTTCCTACAATTTGCATGTAGGTTACATTTAATGATACCATTCTCTGGGAGGCACCATCTCTCACAGCACAACAAAGAATTAGAACCCGATCTACCTTGTTGAGGAGCATTGTTTAGAGAAAACCATAGCTCGACTTCAACCTTCATATCCTTAATCATGTTATCTGTAAATAATTGAGTGTCAGTATAGAGAACATAGTTCCTATTCTTCCAGATGCTCCATAGGATCCAAGGAACTATGCGTGTGTGAGTTGAGGTACACTCGTATCTTCCATTACGTGGAAAGCATTGGAGAGATTCTCTTCTAATGTTCTCAATGCAAGGTCTTGAAGCATATCAATACCTGCTGCAGTCCAAATCCTTGAAGCCGTCGGACACTAAAACAAAACATGATTAATGGTTTTTGTGCCAGCGTTACACAATTTACACACCGGATCCACTTGGAGACCTCTTGAATTCAGTCTTTCTGCAACAGCCAAAGCACCATATATTGCTCTCCATAAGAACATCCAAATCTTTGGTAAGGTAGGAATTCTCCAGACGCATTTCTTTAAAGCTATATGGGATTTTTCTCGTGGAGATAACATAGAAGGATGCACAGCTTTTCCTTTGCCAACATATCAAAATCTCATTGGGTGGAAATAAGTCAGACGCGAGCTCGTTGTTCCAGTTACCAGTATCGTCCCTCACAGCTGAAACCTTAAGGTTGACATCAAAGCTAATTTGCTTGTTCACAGGGCGTTTGGGAACTTCATCTAGGATCCATTTATCTCCCCACACCTTTGTAGAATTCCCATTACCTATGGACTTTATGAGTCCTTGTTGTAAAAGTTCTCGGCCAAAGATGATGCTTCTCCTGGCATATGAGGGTCTGTAGCCCTTTTCCACATTCCAGAAATCCTCTATTAGCAAATTAACGACCCTTGTAAACTTGTGCTAAGAGGCTCTGCGGTTCATTGAGTAGTTTCCACGCTTGTTTGACCATGAGAGCTTAGTTAAAATCTTCAATATCTCGAAAACCAAGACCTCCCGCTTCTTTTGGCTTGCATAAGTCAGGCAAGGCCACCCAATGAATCTTTCTCGTCTCACACTCATTCCACGAAAAAGCAGACATCGCACTCATAATCTTGTGACATTGATGCTTTGTCAAGCGAAAGCAAGACATTGCATAAATAGGTAGAGCCATAACAGTTGACTTAAGGAGTACCTCCTTTCCCTCCAGAGAGAGTGTTTTGGCATTCCATCCGTTGAATCTTTTACTAAGCTTATCCCCGATAAAAGCCACGAGCTTCTGTTTTGAACCACTAAAGCACTCAGGAAGGCGCAGATACGTCCCAAATCCACCCTCATTTTCAGTGATAAGAAGTTCCGCAAGTAAGGTTTTCATCACCGGATCAATGTCTGCTCCAAAATTTATTGACGATTTGTGAAAGTTGATTTCATGCCTGATGCCTTACCATACAACTCCATACAGTGGAGAAAGTTTGAGCATTCCTTCAACGTAGCTCTACACAGAAACAAGCTATCATCTGCGAAGAGTAGATGTTGAATAGACGGGAAATGATTCGTAAGTCTCATTCATGTGATGTCTCCTTGTTGCTCTGCTCTGTTCATAACATGTACCAACGCTTCAGCACATAGGATAAACATAAATGGAGATAGGGGATCCCATTGACGTATTCCCCGTTCTGGTACGATCTTCCCATAGGTTTGTCCATTGATGAGTATCGTATAAGTAACCGAACGGATGCAGAGCATGATCCAGTGTATCCACTTGCTGTGAAAACCAAAACGCCTGAATAAGACCTACAAGAAACCCCATTCAACTCTCGTACGCATTAGACATGTATGTTTTGATCGCAATATAATCTTTCTTACAACTAGGATTGGTCTTAAGGCCACGAATCATCTCATGAGCTATCAACAGGTTGTCTGTATCAGTCTACCAGCTACAAAAGCTCTCTGAGTTTGCAAAACCAGAGAGGGGAGAATATCTTTCAATCTTGCACATAAGATGTTGGAAATGATATTATACGAGACTGCAGAGGCTGATCAGACGAAGATCTGTCATTAAGGATGGATTCGGCTTCTTTGGCAATAGACATCTAATCTATTAAGACTGAAATACAAATAGTACTTACCCCTTAAAGTTGCACAAAAATTACAGATCCATGCCACTGCCATCGAAATGCTGTCGTTTCAATTATTAATGTTCTTCTACGATTTTAATCTGGGCTTCTACATTATTCACTCAATTCTTGGCCCATTTAATTAGTATATTTTGTATATATTACTAAACCCAATATATATGCTAAATTACGGAATCTTTATTAATTACTCCTATATTTATGAAATCAACATATCACCTTCTTCCTATTTCTACGCAATCAGCATATTTTTAATTATTAAGATTTTGGCTTGCAATTAATTCCGTATCGTCTTAGGAATATTCTATAAAATCGGAGTCAAATTTATTTATTTCCTGAAACAATTTAAAACATTCCGAAACTTACTCCTATATTTACGATTATTTTAAAAACAAATCAAACATATCACCTATTCCCTAATTCAACGCATTTAGCATTACATTCAAAAACTAACTCAATCACGAAAATGATACTAACTAAATCACGAAAATATCATTCAAAAAATTGTTACCCAAGTTATGCTTATCTACAAATATAAGAATATTCTCTTTTCCCTGTTAAACATTATTCCACGAATATACATTAATATATATTTTACTAAGATTTTCCCATTGATTGTGCATTTTAATAATAACTATCTAAATCTACTATCTAATATTACGGCTTAACCTATTGGGATCCCATATTCGACTACAACTATATATATCTTCACCCTTTATTCTCTAATCATATCGACTAAAAACCAAAACCTCAACATGTCTAAGTTGACGACTTTTTCTCCTCTGACCAAACTCAGACCTTTCAAAGATAACTAGAGAGTTCAAGTGAATTGTCTACATTCATGGAAGAAAAACACACCTTTTGGAGGTGATACTTCCGAGATGGTCTTAGCAGATGAATGGGTAAGTTTACTACCAAACCTTTCATCCTTTTATTGTGAAGATTAATTGGTTTTGACACTTGCTTTCCCAAAGATATATTTTTGATTGAAAACAATGTATTCCTAATTTATATCAGATTGGGGATCCAAAGATGCTACCAGAACCTATTGCTAATTTGGCTTGAAAGTCTTTCTGTTTTGGCCTTTCCATAACCTTAGACAATGTCACAAATGGATCAGACACTTTTGTTGTTTTAGAGGTTTGTCCTGGAGATAAATTTCTTTCTATCGAGACTGGCTCTCAATCAAATTCTGATATGGTTACAAATTCATCCACCATGTCATCTGGTTCTGTAAGTATATGTCTTTAGTGTGTGTGTTTCCTAGGAAAGTTTATCTTATTAGAAGATACTAATAATACTTTGAATTACTAATGGTTCTAGGTTATGATGTTGGATCAAGTTTCCTCTGATGAGTGTCCAACTCCTATAACAAAGCGCAAGGAAGATGATTCTAACCTACAGGACCTAACATCTACTTCCAAGAATGATGCACCAAGATAATCAAACAAGAGAAGACCAAGACTGAGTAGGATGAAGTTTCCAGTTTGATATCAATCTCCTCGCCTTATGTTTCAAGTTATTATTTTTCTTTGGTTTTTGCCGTACTTTGAATTTAAATAGTGGTTTGGTTTTGTTTTGTTTTTTTTTAATAATAATCTAGTTTTTATATTGAAAGATCTGAAGTATTTATATTTCACCTAACTAATCAATATATTCGACTAACTAACCAATACAACAATACAACTTCCATCTTAATCCTTAGTAACTATTCTAACATGTACCAAAAATCTACAAAACGAGTTTATAAACAACATGCCTGTCCAATATTTACTTTAACGAATGAATTGTCGAATGATTTCTTAGTTTTCTATTTCACCAACACTTACTTGCGTCCTTATCAATAACCGTGACTTCCTAGAGTCCTGGTAATATAATTGTTAGTTCAATAAACCATATACTGTACTTGACACTCCATAACATAATGTTCTATTAATAAAAATAATTTAATATAATTCGTAGCAAAGTTTCCATGTTGTATAGAGTGAGATAAAAATTAAGGAATCATAATCAAAATCTAGGGGGATTCCTAAAAATACTTGTTAAATATTAACTTTTTCCTAAATTCAGGTAACACAATATTAGCTATCTAAATTTATAACTCATGATTGAAATACCTATTAATTTAAACAGCTTAATGCACGCCTAATCTCATTCTTCTTCCTACTTCTTGATCTTCATCCTTTAAAAAGAAACATCCATTTGTCCTTACTGGAAACACACGAGATGAAAAGGAAAAAAGGACACGAAACCAATGGAGTTCAACCTGCAACCGAAAATACACCACCATCAGTCAATGAAACGCAGAGTTTTTCAAATACTATCGGTCTTCAAAACATTCCCTTAAGATCTATATTTTATAGACTTTTTGAAAACATTTAGAACCAAGATGTTGAATACAACACAACAACATATCAACAAGTAAGCATGATTTCACCACAAACACTAGGGAATAAACAAAGATTGGTCCTTGGTAAGTGTTAAAATTAAAATCTCAGACATTGACACCCTTATCGATTAAGAAACATGACTGTTAACGGTTTTCTATTTGGATTTCAACAGGGCGTGATTTATTGAAAACCCAAGTGCTAGATACTCCAGAGCAAGGCAGTTTCTTAACATCGCTATCAAGTAAATCTTGCCTCATATTATGATTATTTGGTCACAACTACTTCATAGAATATTACTCATTATTAACATAAATTGCGAACTTAAAACAGGGGATCTACAGAAGACGAGCTTCAATAGTACCATAAAAACAAATTTTAATAATCAAAGAAGTTCAACTTCACAAGGCTCAACACGTACTGTCCTGAAAGACATTACTAATACAGTACACTCGCGAAAAACAAACATGAAGTTACCATCATCTACATTCAATGATAAGACTAGAATTTTGGAGGAAGATGATGATATTGTCGGAACATATATGTTTGGAGGTTTGTACTTCCTTACATTGGATATGATTTACTCTGATATTTACCTAATACATTTTTTAATATGCAGAGATAGTTGATACTGATGCAGTACAAGTATTTGAGTGTAGTTCTCAAGAGGATACATATTTAGAAAATGATGAGACTGACGTTGAAGATCCCATGGATACTGAACTAGATACTGTGCTGAACATTGAAACAAACTCACCACAAAAAAAAAACAACCTGGTGATTTTATGAAGTCTTCTAAACCGTCCATCAACCACTTTAATCACTCTGATGGTAATGATTAAGTAGTAATTGGGGGTGAAAGCAATTTGGGTACGTGATTTTTATTTTAGCATGTATTCTAGTTATGTTATTTTTATTTTTGCAGGGTATTTAGATGAAGGTGATGCTAACTACAAATGTTCTCATTGTGGTGCTATCATGTGGTATGGAGAACGGTTAAACAAGCGTCAGAATGCAAAGAATCCTACTTTTTCTTTTTGTTGTATGCAAGGTCAAGTGCAATTGCCTCTATTGAAAGAACCACCAGCAGTTCTAAAAAAGCTTTCGGAAGGAGATGATCCAAAAAAGCAGGCACTTCCAGAAACATATCAGGCCTTACAATATTAGATGAACGCAGCTATTGCCACTCGACTTTGTTGGAAACTCTTGATAGAGATATTATGAAGATGACTTGCGAGCTGAGGAAAATATATGATCAGATTCTAGCGGCTGTGAATGAAGCGGATGGTGGAATGTTTTTTTGTGAGCGGTTTTGGTGGAACTGGAAAAAGTTTTCTTTGGAAACTACTCTCTGCAGCCATCAGATCTCGAGGAGATATTGTTCTAAACGTGGCCTCAAGTGGAATTGCGTCATTGTTGTTGCCAGGCGGTCGGACAGCTCATTCCAGATTTGGTATTCCACTAAATCCAGACGAGTTTTCTCCGTGTACCATGAAACACGGAACAGACCAATCTAATTTATTGAAAGCAGCATCGCTTATTATATGGGATGAAGCTCCAATGATGAGCAAACATTGTTTCGAAGCTCTGGATAGAAGTTTATCTGATATTGTTGGAAAGCATGACAAACAAACATTTGGTGGAAAGGTCATTGTTTTTGGAGGTGATTCTAGACATGTCTTGCCTGTTATAAATGGAGCTGGTAGAGCTGAGATTGTAATGGCTGCACTGAACTCATCGTATCTTTGGGAGCACTGCAAAGTGCTTAAGCTAACAAAAAATATGAGATTGCTATCAGCTGGATTATTAGTACACGAGGCAAAGGAACTCTAAGTATTTTTCTGAGTGGATATTAAAAGTTGGCGATTGTAAACTTGCTGAGCCTAATGATGGTGAAGCTGAGATTGTAATCCTCTCAGAAGTTTTGATTACAGACGAAAATGATCCTATAGAATCCATCAGCAAAGCTATATATGGCGATTCTACTTCATTGCATGAAAACAAAGAGCCGAAATTTTTCCAAGAGAAAGCTATCCTTTGTCCAACTAGCGAAGATGTAAATGTAGTTAATGAATATATGTTGGATAAGCTAGAAGGTAACTTTTTAAGGATTTCATTATGCCTTCTTTATGCTTTATTCTTTGTCTCCTTATATATGTTATTTGTTTCAGGCGAGGAAAACATTTATAACAGTGCTGATAGCATAGATCCTTCTGATACGAGTTCTGTAAACAACGAAGCTCTTGGTCCTGATTTTCTAAACACAATTAAGGTTTCTGGTTTACCGAACCATAATCTTAGACTAAAGATTGGTTGTCCTATTATGGTACTGAAAAACATAGCTCCTACTGATGGCTTGATGACGAGACTTCAGATCACTGAGCTCATGGATTTTATGGTTCGAGCCAGGATAATAACCGGAGAAAGAGTTGGGGAAATAGTTGATATTCCTAGATAGTTGATAACACCATCTGTCACCAAACTTCCTTTTAAAGTGCGGAGAAGGCAGCTGCCTCTCGCTGTTGCATTTGCCATGACAATCAACAAGAGCCAAGGTCAACGCTATCTGAAGTAGATCTCTATCTACCAAGACCTGTCTTTTCACATGGTCAGCTATATGTTGCTGTTTCTAGGGTCACTTCTAAAAAAGGTTTGAAGATTTTGATTTTAGACAAAGATGGCAAACCTAAGAGAAAAACTATGAATGTAGTTTTCAAAGAAGTTTCTGACAACCTTTAATACTTGAGGGTATAAGGTATGTGTATTGCATGTCTTTATATGACATACAGTTTTTATGTTTGGTTTTGTCTCAATTAAGATGGTTGTTTTTTTCCAGGCTTGAGCCCTTCGCATTTTCTCGGACGTGGAATACTGGTTCCAAGAATCTGATCATTTTTTAATGTATGCAAACAATGTTTAGTCAATTTTTTGAATGTTTCATTTCAGTTAGATATTTTTATTTCGAAAGAAACAAATGTATGACTTCATTTTGGTCTTTCTTAGATATATTGAATAAACGTTGTTGTTTAATAAGACTGTCATTGACATAGAGATTCATATGCAACACTGAACCAAGCAAAACCAAACAGATAAACTTAAGGCAAGCTACTCAATCTAACAACTTACGGTTCCATCTAAACTTAAGGCAAGGCAAGCTATTCAATCTAACAACTTACTGTTCCATCTAAACCTATCAGGCCTTATTTAAATTTTATAATAGATAAGTAGTTACCTTGCTGCTTTATAAGAATGTTATGCTATTCGGATTATTGTCTTCTGATGCAGCTCTTACTTCAGAGTTTATTCCTCAGAATGTCCAATAACTCTGCAAGCTTCGTTAAAAACGAAAATATCATTACAAGGGAAGTAGAAAACAAAAATAATCTTACATTTGTTTTCCTCAAAACTATCATAGTGAATCTAATTTGTTAACTCTGACCGTTATACTCTAGAGCTAAAGATCTTGATTTTTGTTACATCTTGCTTAAATCATCTAAACTATGATATTAAACAAAAAATTATAGATTAGACATACCTTTGCAAATAATAAAAATTTGATATCAACACGAAACTCATGCGAACTATGACTTGCAAACCGTGAACAAAGACGACCTTCTCGCATCCATTTCCCATCGGTAACTTTAACGAGGAGTTTTCTTCACGACTCTACAGGTTACTGACTCTATCTATCAGAGTAAAGGGTCTTCGTATTCCAAACCTTAGATCGTGTTTAATAAATTCAAAGAACAGAATATAGATTAGAAAAAAAATCGAAACAAATCAGTACATCAGTAGATTAGGACAAACCTTTGTATGCCATGATCTTCATTCGTAATCGGTAGATCTATATTCTTTAATCCTTTTAATGAAACAAATCGCAGGCATTGAGGAAGATATCGCCAGAAAAACAAACAGCACCGCAAATAGATTGGTAGGAGAAACCAAAGTTACACGGGAAAAAAATATCAGGTAAAGGCTATCGTTTTCTGTTTTTTTCCCGGAAAAAAAAATTATATGGGCTTTGATTTGTCTTTTGGGTTTCAAATGATAGTCATTTTAATATTGTGCCCAAAAGGTCCAAATCAATTCATATAATTAGGATTTGTTATCATAACTAATATAGATGTATGTTTTTTTTAAAAAAATTTGGGGTTACTTTTCCAATTGGTTTATACTTGCAATCAATTTTTTAAGCTACATAAATAAAAAAATAAAAAAAAGTTATACATCACAAAGTTTATATTTGCTTATTTAATAAAACCGTTAAACCTCAACTAAAATTCTCTAATATTATACACTTTATTGTTTAGTTTACCAAGTACAAAAAAATATAATATAAAAAGAATAAAATTTCAGTTTTCACAAATGAACACTAAACATAAAAAACAAGATACACCAAGAACTCAATAACATATGAAACAATAACGTGAATGTTTATAAAACTTTGAAAATCATATAATTACATCGAACAAATACCCGCGCGGGCGCGCGGCTCAAAAGTTAGTAGCCGAGTGTAGTTCCAGTCTTGAGGGATCACACCTTCCAAGAAAAACTTCTTCACCTCACAGATAACCTGAGGGCCAGTAACAGACCAGAATTGTTGGAAAAAGTGTCTAGTCCTACCATCGGCTCCTGGGGAGCTACCACTCTTGATCGCTTTAACAGCCCTTCTTATTTCTGCATCAGATACTGGTTTTGTTAGATTTGTGTTCATCTGATTTGTCACTCTTGGCGTAAAACCACGTAGCAAATCTGTAGCATCCACAGGTAAAAAACTCAGTGAAATATTTTATAGCTATATCTTTTGCCTCCTCTGATGTGTGATCTACTCCCCTCGAGTCGAAAAGACTTGGGATATTATTCTTCATTTTCCTCGTCTTAACCCAGCCATAAAAGATCTTTGTGTTTTTATCCCCTACATGTAACTAGTTCTTACTCTTAAGCTTCCAATACTCCTCTTCCTCCTGGAACAACTTAGCTAGTTCAAGCTTTAGAACGATAGTCCTTGACAAGTTTGGACTAATTTTATTCTCCTCCTCTTCTAAATCCTTCCGCAATTTCTCTATCATCTTCTTTGAGTTGCTTACTTCACTGCTTTTCCATGTAGCTATGGCTTTCCTGCAGAAGGCTATGCGATCAGAAACTGTGCTCGCAGAGGTGAAGTGTAGGGGAGTTCCATCCTCTTCGTACTATATATGTGACCTCAGGTTTCTTACTCCAACGTTTATCATACACAAACCAACCCATCCTCCTTGTTTGAGATTCCATTATACTTGTAAAAATCGGTCGGTGGTCTGAACCGAGTCTTTCTAGGTAATGAGTGTGGGATCGTGGGAAGAGACGGAACCATTCCGAGTTACCAAAAGCTCTATCCAGACAACACTTCACCCATACATTCTCTTTCACTCCATTAGTTATAACTTCACAAACTCCAGCCCAAGAAAGTTTAGGTACTTCCTTGATATGACAGTCTCTAGCCAATGAACGAAAAGGGAATAAAGATGATTCCTCACGAACAGGTCCTCCACTCTTCTCAGCCACATTCATCATCTCATTAAAGTCACCAACTAAACACCAACCAGCGTTCATGTTCAAACCAAATGTCTTTAGATTCTCTCAGACAATATGTCGTTTATGACGAACAAGATCTCCATATACGAAAGAGATGAAGTGCATTAAGTCTTGTTGCTTCACTCTTACATCAATGATACGATCACTCGATGAGAGTATCTCTACTTCATGTGTGTCTCTTCAGAACATCTCCAAACCACCACTAAGACCCACCAGGTTCACCATAAAATGTGGTCATAACCCAACGATCTTTTGAAACCTTCTACGTGATCACTAGAGTTTTTAGTCTGTAGGAGAAACAGAAAGTCAGGGAGATGCTCACGGCACATCTCCTGCAGACGTCGAACTGTCAGGATTCTCCTCAAACCCCGACAGTTCCAACTGAGCGTCGTCATTGAGAACTGGATGGTTTCTGGTGAACCATCAAACCTTTTGTGGATTTCGACATCTTAGATGTAACCTCAGCTTCCTCATCAGCCTTTCTCTTTAACACACCCTCTATTTCCTTCCCCGGTAGCTGTTTATTGCTAGCTTGTGAAGTAGTTTTCCACGAGGACCAAGAAGACACCTTCCTGGTACCACTTCTGTTTCCCCCACCTCTCATTGCTTGACCTGAGAGACCACTTCCTATCTCAAAGCCACCAAAATTTTGGGCCGTTGGAAACTCCACATTTTCACCCTTCTCACGTTCAGAATCATATGCATGAGACTCAGTGCTCCTTCTATCATTAACCATCCCCCGACTTGGATTTCTGTTGAAACACATTTCTGACCGTGTCCTCTGCTCCTGATTAGGAACAATTGCCAAGATATTCTCATGTCTGGTGTATCTTCTTAGATCCTCTGAATGACTAGAAGTTGTCCTGGTTTCTGGTGGAGCATAGGTCTGAACTCTGCTGAAATCGAAAACAAGTCCCTTGTCCTTGTTTAGCTGGTTCGATATGATCGGAGCCTCCTCCATCCTCAGGCCTGCTCTATGAGCTATAGAATCTTTCGAAAACTCATCAAGCATTTTTTTTTCATCCGGAACTCCATGATTCTTCTCTCCTCAGGGTCAATACATTTCATGTAAAGCTACATCTGCTCAAAAACTTCTGGAGCTATCAATCCTGCTGGTGGTTCAAAACCTTGTGGTATCGAAGGAGCAAACAGAGGCATGATGTCTTTAGCCAAAGTGGAGTTATGTTGTCGCTGAGACAACCTGGGGAAACTGTCAGCAACTTGTTTCTCCTTACCCTTTCCCCGGTCATTGGAACCTCCTTTTAACAATGGACACATGGGTTTCTCATGTGATAATCTGAGACAGTGAAAACACTTCTTCCTGATCCTCTCATACTCCACATCGACTATAGCCCTGTTCTTTTGGTAAACTCAGTAACTAGCGTC
>JABAYD010096077.1:0-11641 GCA_014822095.1 Diplotaxis tenuifolia | reverse complement strand
ACTAGGGCCCGGCGCGAAGCGCGGCGACTGGATTCGTATTCGACATTATTATTTTTTTCCAGTTTCATGCAATTATATATTTTGTAAAAAAACAGCTATCTCGTACATATGTTCTATTTTCTGGCCATAGTGAGAACCAGAATGCTGGAAAAGAACGCAACTCAAGGAATTGTAAACATTAATCTTGAGTTGGTCGCAGTAAGAACATCTCGAAGACAATACCTTCTCAACTTCATGGCCTCACACAGACTCATGCTGCTTCTTTGTGACATGTCTGGTTGCTTTTCAAGCTTTCTAGCTTCCTTGGGGATCTAAACAAACAAAACCTCTGTTATGATTTAACTCAAACAAATAGAAAAATACATTCTCTGATAATGCGAGAATCATGCAGCTATGAACATGAGCACGACACAGTCGAACCAGAGACTCATCTTCATCAATCTAGTCAATCGCTTAGTCGAGATGAAACCGATCACTATTCAATCCAGAGAAGAAACTGGTTTGAGTAAATGCTACAACTTTGTTTAAAAATCAAGTGTTGGCAAGAGGCTGAAAATAGGAAGAAACAAAAACCTGATGTACTGATGTGACAATTGTACAGCGGCAACCAATGCACTGTCAGTATACCGAAGCTTGTGGTGGGTTTCACACCAGTCACGCATACCGTACAAGATCTGCATGGCAAACTTGGTGCTAATATTAGTTACTCATACGTTTTTTTTTTGTTGAACTCGTATGCGGATACATCCTATTCGTTACCTTCTCATATCGTTGTAAGAACCTGTCGAAATTTTTCCAATCAATACCTAGCATTTAAAACTCACCTAACAAAAACGATTAACAGTTTGAAAACCTAAAATGATGAGAAAATATATGACCTGCAAGCGTAATGAGAATTTGTGATCTGTCTAAGACAGAACATATATGCTTACTCTCATATATATGTGATAATATATGTCCCTGTTGCAGTTTTTATACTACCCTATAAACACCCTCCATTTATAGGGTATGATGCGTGCTTTTTTCAGTGAATATACATGCGTGTTTATATATAGATGATCTAGTTTTGACTCTTATAGATGTTGCATTAAAGATATGCAAAGGCATGGTGGATCTTGACACTGGAGACACTCGAAATCATCTATATATTGAAAAAAGCTTCTGAAAAAAGTTTCTCCAATAAACAAAAGCTTTTAAATATAAGTTTAATAATCAATATATGAAAAGCCTGAAACAAAATCAACAAACACAATCAAAACAAAAGCAACAAACAAAATCTAGATCTAAATCATCTCCCATAAAATAAAGATTTGAATATTTTTTTTTGATAATCAATACATGAACCATTAAACAAAATCAAAGCCATCTCCCATAAACTAAAGTTCTTTTAAAAAAATTTGATCAGTCTGAGATTTAACGCCATAATTACCATCTTGCCGCGGAGGAGTATGTTCACACCCAAAATCTCGATACCACGCTTCATGTTTCTAGCTTCCCAGAAGCTAAGCAGGCAAGCCTCAACGGTGGAGGTACATTGTCCAGCTTTTATACCGGTGAGGAGGACAGAAGAGTTACCTTTGGTTTTAAATTAAAAATAACAGATTCACACACATAAAAACCCTACACAAACAGAATCATAACAAAAACAGAAAAAGAAAAGTGAATCAATAAAATTTCACAGAGATATGAATCTTAAATTCCCATCGATGAGTAGCAAATCAATGAACTTCTTCTCCACACCGCGCCTCATACGCGTGCTTCCCAGAATCGGAGGAGTCGTGCCTGAACACCGGATGAGCACCTACCGATCTTCAAGTCGGCGAAGAAACCATTAACGTCGGCGGTTTCAGATTTCTGGGGATGAAGACACCAAGCCTCACCCGTGTAATCTGAGTTTCTATCGACAGAGGAACCAAAAATATGGGCCATAACAATACAAAAATACACACAGAATAATAAGGAAAAACCCAAACAATTGAGACCCAAAATGATTTTGCTGACACTGAGACGGACTGAAACGTATCTTTATATAATAGATACCATTTAAACGTTGGAAGTTGTTAGATTAATTATGTTGAACCCAAAAAAAACATGATTAAAATAATAAAAGTATATATGTAATAAGTGGGAATTAACTTCATTTTCAGTACTCTGGCTTGAAGCTGTGAATGGCAGACGTATCAACCACATGTGTTGTCATTCTCTCACAAATCTGTGTTTCAAAATATCATCGTAAATTTGTCAAAGATGAAAAATAACTCTCAAATTTACTATACATCATGTTCTGAAACAGATCATGCGTCGTAGTAGTCTGTGTCATTTTGAGGTCAGCTTACTTGGAGAGACATGAAGATGGGTAGAAAAGCATGCAGAGGAAACATATTTATGGGTTTGAAATCTTGAGACGCCGCCATATAAGCTTCACAAGGGAATAGATCATGGTTGTTGTGGGGTTACGTAAGCCTGCAAATAGGATCCAAAAGTAAAATCTCTTTTAATCAAAAGGTAACCAATTGCCAAGCAATTCATCAAGCAAGCTTAGCTCACACATTCATATGCATAGTACGTAAGGAAAAGAGAGTCAAATTATTAACTACAAAGATTCATCACAGAAACAAACCAATGATTTTTTCAGGGGTAGTACACATGGGTGATCTCTCAAAAGGAAGAATGAAGCTACAAACTCTGATATCCAGTAATGCAAAGTCCAAGTACACTACATAAATTTGCATACTATCAACATAAAAATACTCAACCAATACTGGGATCACCAATACTGGTATCAGAATACCAGTGCCTTTCTAACGCTGGCCAATACTAGGGTCAGAATACTCTTTATGCTCTAACTTTTTTTTTGAATCCCTCAGCCTCTTCAATGTATCTGAGTTGTGGTCTTCCGTAAGATATTTCAGAATCATAGAATCAGACAATATTTGTTCAAAGAGAAGTTTTAGATTTTGGTGAGACATCATTAACATCAATATGGATTGCTCCAGCACATTTGAATCCATTGATTTCTGAATTGAGAAATAACCTAGAGTCAAGTTTGTTTATTTACCTCCTCAATACATGATCTTTGAGAATGTTCTGGATTGCCGGCCTTGCATTCTGCTAGTCTGCAAGAAAGAAAAAAAATTCGCTGGTTGTCTCTAAACCGGAAAAGGGATAATACATAACAGTAAGTTAGAATTTGACCTGTCCTTATTTAAACTCCTCGGGAATAAGGTCACCCCAGATATTTTGTACACATCTGCATAAATTTCATACAGAACATAACATAGCCTACTAAGATAATAGAGTGAATAATTTCTCCATGCTTTTACAGGTATTGTATACTTTCTAATTAACACCATCGAGAAAAGCTTACCATTAGGATTGAAAGAATAAATCCTTGAATAACAGTTCCCAGACAATGATGAGAAGATTAGTACCATGTTTTAAATAATTTAGGGAAAGTAACTTTTGGAGAATTCAATAACATAGTTCATCGATGAGGAGCACTTCCAGACCAATAAGGGTCTTCGTTAATGGGTTTACGAACCTCCCAGAAATGGATCAGACGATAGCGTTGAAGAACATAACAGCCTGTGCATTGTCGGAGGAGATAGGAGACTTGCCGTTTCGCTTCAGTGCCATGGATTGAGATTAATTAGGGAAAGTTTTTGGAATTTGGCTTGTAACCAGAGAGGGAGAAACAATATATAAGGACTCTGATAGAGTGGAGGTGAAAAGACATCATTAAAAGGAGATTAAAGCAAAGAATGAGGTAGAATGGGATGTGAAAGGAATTCATTAAGAAGATAGTGAAATAAACCATAGATTGTAGAAGAGATTGTGTAACGGTGGTTGGAAAAAACAAAACGCAGAAGACGAAGTGAGTGATCGATGTTTTACAGGTTAGGGTTCCCGTTAGTGCATTTAGATGGGCCATGGGCTGTAAATAATGCACTCATTTTATGAGCCCATACGCAATATTCAGGCTCTTTCAGAGGCAAGAGGAGATGACGTGGCAATATAAGATCTCCTAATAGGCTGGTTTTTTCCGAGGACTTGGACATTCTCTCTCTCGAGGATATGCAACTTTTAATATAGTACTGATATGCTATTTGTTCATTAAATGATTTTAACAATGTTGCAATACTACAATGTATACCCATTGTAAAATGACGAATACAAATGTTAGTATCTTCAATTATCATAGGCATGGACGTTTGGACCTCGTCAGTTTTGGTTTAACTGAGACATATTTTCAAATTTTGGTATTATGCTGATAAATCGCATTCCGGTTTTACTAATTAGCGGGCTGGATTCGGTTTGGTTCCTTCTCAATTTAGTTTGGATTGAATTGTAACCAATATCTGAAATCATTCCAAAATTTTTTTTTGTACATCTCAAAATTTGACAAAAAATTAAAAATATTTAAATTATTCATAAATCTAACTAAAATTTAATTAAACGATTTAAAATAACTAAAAGATACTAAAAACAAAAAATTACAAAATATTTAGAATGATATAAATATATAAATTACCTTAACATATTTAAAAACATTAACATATTATACGTATCATAGTTCGAATTTTGGTTCAGTTCAGATTATAACCAAAACCCAAAGTACTAAACTCATAAGTTAACTTCGGATAATTTTGTATCACGGATCGGATCCAGATTTGATTTTTTCCGCTTCAGATTTAGGTATGTACTTCGGCTTAGGGTAAAAAAATATTTTTAAGACTTCATATGCACAAAAAAAATTAAGTTTTGCGATAAAATAACAAAAAGGGATTACGTTTTCTGCTCTCGATTGCTTACTATTAACTCTCTATAAGTTATTTAATTTTCTACCTTGTATATTTATAACCTAGTCAAGCTAAAATATTAAAACTTTAAACATTTTTGACTGAAAATTTTAAATTAAAATATTTATATATTTTATATAGTATATAATTTTATTTAACTGATATTAATATCTATATATATATATATAATATGAATATCTACTAATGAGACTTCATATTCGTATGATTTATGATAATTTGTATCTTGCTTGGAAAGAAAAAGTATAGCTCATTTAATTATTTTTGCGACTTCATATATATATATAATATAATATGAATATCTACTAATGAGACTTCATATTCGTACGATTTATGATAATTTGTATCTTGTTTGGAAAAAAAACAAAGTTAAAACATTGATAATAAATTTTCAATGTGGGACTTTTACTATTTTTGTTAATTTATGGTTGTTTTAAAAAATTAAAAATATAAGATATAAGAAAAAAATTAAATTTTTATTATATATTTAATGTGATATATTTCATTTATTTTAATAATATAAAATTAAACAAAAAGAGAGAGAATACAAAAATATGTATTATTCATAGTCATTAATTGCATATATATGTTAATCATATTAGGTAATTCCGTAGCTTTTATTTAAGAAAATAAAAAATATTTTGTACACTACTAATTATTTTATTAATTAATTTAATAAAAAGTATAGTAAATATTTTTACAGACCAACTAAATTTTCTTAAGATTCTAAGAATCGTTCTGGTGATGATATGTGGGTACAAAAACATGTTGTAATGATGCAGGATTAAATATATAGGGGATATTATAACTATATTTCCTAACTAAATGTTGCGATAAAAGAAACATCCCCTATATATTATTTGTGAAACATTATGACATTTGAGGTAGTCATGTGTCACTACCACAATGATTCTTAGAATGTTTAATGAATTATGTTGGTACATATAAATATAGAATAACATTTTTATTAAGCTAATAATAAATTAGTTATTAATATTTTTTCTTCTTTCCTTAAATAAAATTCTGGAATTTCCTAATATAACTAAAATATATATGACAATTAATGATTTTGAAAAATAAAGATTTGACAAAACATAGTATATCCCTTATCAATTTTGTTTAATTTTAAAATATTACAATAAATTAAACTATCGCTTTAATTTTTTCGTATATGTTATTTTTTGAATTTTTGCAAACTATTATAAATTACTAAACTGTTAAAAATGTCACATAAAAGTTTTTTCTAAAATTTTTCTAATGACGAGAACAAATAATTAAAAAAAATATAAGTAGCACGTCTCATTTAATGTTATTAAATATTAAGATTACAATAATATTAACATATATATATATATATATATATCAAAATAAGATTAACATATATATTAATATATTTTACATTAAACTATATATCATATCAAATAAATAAATATTTTCTTTGAACATTGTTTTTGATAAAAATTATTGAAAATTTAATATTTAAATTTAAATTCTACACAGAGTTAAAAAAAAACTAAATTATTAAAACTATTAAACATTACATAATGAAGGTTTTATTATCAGTGATTTAAATTTTTTTTAATAAAAAAGATACAAATGATAAAAACAACAATATGAACATAAAACATCATTTAATAGATATTGATATTAAAATAATATATATATATATATGTTAATATCATCTAAATTAAATTATATATCATATGAAATAGAAAAATAACTGTTTGGGTTAATAAAATTTATTTATGAGTTTGCACTAATTTAATTATAAATATAATAATTACTTAATTTTTATTTAATATATATTTATATTTACAATGTGTAAGAAATATATAATATTAAAATAACTGTATATAATGTTAATTCCGCGCAATGCGCGAGTCTTAATCTAGTAAATTAATAAGAAAGAAACATGTTGAAACTGGAGCTCTTCTTTGAGATAACCATTTTTGCAGAAGGAACATACCTCTTTTATTCTTAGGATCTCTCTACTTTTCTCATTTAATGTTATTATTATAATGACGAGAGACTAACTTAGAGCCTCCCACTAAGCCTAATGAAGGTAAAACTTCTGTGTCTTATTGATAAACCAATGTAAGATATTTATACAATATACATAACGTAAGTGACTTAGTAACTAAGAATCTATTTGATGAGTCTCAATTTCTAAGATATAGGAATCTATCCTAATGGCAATGACATGTTTCGGATATCTAAATTGGAAAGCAAATGTTAAAAATTCGGAGAAGGTAGTGAGTGGCTTGGTTAGAAAGTCTGCAGGTTTATTTTTTTGTTTGTAAGAATTCTAGCTTGGACTGCATCACATACAAAATAATAATCATTCTCAACATGTTTGTGCGCTCATAAAACACCGGTGCTTAGAAATATGAATAGCTGACTGCATGTCACGAAACAAGCGGATGGGATGTGGATGAGAAAAACCTACCTGAAGAAGATATTTCAACCACTTGGTTTACAAGTCGTATCAGCCATTGACATGTACTTGGTCTCACCTGATGCTTATGTCATGGATTTTACATGTTTTCATCCATGATATATGTATATTTGTAGAGTCTTTTATATCCCTTTTGGAGTAGTTTTAGAGATTTTTCACGTCCATATATGTTTTCGAGAACTTTGGAGATTTTGGAGCTTTTTGAGGTGCAGAACTGTGCCGACGCATCAGAAGTTTAGTCATAGATGGAGGCCTTCTCATTGTTCGATTGATCTCATATTTTAACAGGATAGAGCTTTGAGTTATCTTTTCAATTCCACCGGTTTGAGATCCATTTGACGGTTAGATCTAGAGTTATGCTCATTTTACTAAAGAATGGTCTGGCTGACTTGTGAGAGTAAGCTGTCAAAATATGTAGGAGTGTCGATCGACATCACAGCCTTGGTGTCGATTGAAATCACAGCCTTGGTGTCGATCAACCCTGCCCCATTCAGGCCTGAACGAGTTTCAATGAAGATCCAAGAATTGCAGTTTTTGCCTTGAAGTTTCCCTTATTTACAAAAAAGCCTGGAACATGTATTGACCTATATTTATTGTTTCTAAGAAATTGTCGACGGCTATGCTTCATATTATTTGAGAGAGAGAGAGTGAGATACGTGCTCAAATTACCCTAGAGTTATTGATTACTCTCTCAAATAAGAAGTTCAGTTGTAGTACTTAGGGATCGAATTCACAGAGAGTGAATTTGGAAATCAACTTAGTTATGCTAGGCCATTTATAAGGCTTTTAAAACAAGTAAATATGAAAAGTCTTAGTTTGTAAACAATTAAACAAAATAGATATATCTAGGGTTTTCAGGTAGTGAATTATAATGGATGAAATGCTAAGGGATTTTCAATCATAGAACACGATCGTCGATCATTGATATGTAAACGACATCGATCGATGGCTTTCTTAGTCAAGCATTATTACGACCAGATTCGGTTAATCACTTTAAAATACCAGACCAAATATCGTATGTATCTAATATTCTAAGCTACAGATGTGTTCATAATAGTCATTAAGTCCCATAAGGAAATCAATGACTTTGTTTGTTTCCTTCTCAGCTAGAAGATCTTCAATGGTGCGAGAAGGTGGTTGGATGCTGGAGAGTTCTTCCCACAATGACATAGTTTCGGTGTGGTAAGATGATAAGTCCAAACTTCCTTGACAAAATGAGTGAATCTGATATCGCAGTTTGTAAAGACGAGGGAGGTTGGATTTTTGAAAATGAGTGTGGAGTTCCTTCCAGATATCAGAAGCATTCTTGAAGTATAGAATACTTGTGAATATCGGCTTAGTCACGCTGTTCAACAACCATGACTTCACCATACTGTTACAACGGCACCAGATTCGATAGTAGGGATCATTCTCATGTGGTTTCACAATAGATCCATCAGGAAAACCTAGCTTATTCTTAGCCTCTAAGTTAGTGGTCATCGCAAGTATCCAAGCGCCATAATTGTTACCATCAAGATGTTTAGAGACTAATACTAGACCAGGATGATCTGAACTATGCAGATGATATGGAGAGTGAATGTTATCTGGAGATACCTCAAATGGATGATCGGAGGAAACAAACGCTGTGAGATCTGACGAACTCAGCTCGATTCTGAGTATTGGAGATGATTGGAGGAGCAGAAGCTCGATCTTTAGCTCGCGGAGAAGAAGGAGAACAAAACTCAGGTGAATCTGGTGTGGAACTGCGATACGTCAATTTACACTTCCGTTTTTCCGTGGAGAATGGAAAATCAGCTCGGAAAGATGGAGAATCGTGAGATGTGAGTTGATTTCGTCGTGGAAAAAACGAGGATGTAGCGGTGACGAAGATGAGGAGGAGTGAGATGAGAACCGAGCTTGTCGCTGGTGAAGAACCAGTGATGATTCCAGTGAAGATGTGATGAATCGATTCGAAAGTGGAAGGTTGTTAGAGAGAACAAAATTGTTGTTGCTCTGATACCATAATACCAAAATAATCTCATTCACATTAATTGGTAAAGTTAGTTACATGTGGGTTCATATACAAGTATATAGAAGGCCTAAACCAGAGCCAAACCAAAGATATATAGGCTGGTTTATACAATACCAGAATCACATACTAAACCAATACTAATAACCAATAGAAACTGCTTTCAGTTGCCAGAATCACATACTAAACATCTTGTCGTCCCCACTGCAGTTGAATATATGTTCCTTGTTCTTTGAATTTCTTCATCTGTTACTCTTTAAATTCTCCAATCCGTTTTCATTATCAACATCTCAACCTCCGTCCAAATCGATTGTTTGTACTAGATTCTCCACATGAACCCTACCTCAATCCCAAAATTTTATTTAGCTGGAGCCGAGAAGTGCGGTGCATATGAAGCTCACTACGGGAGTTTAACTCATTTCTCGGTGTAGGTATTATGACAGAGATAATAGAAAAAATGGAGGAACACGTTATGTAGCCTCAACGGTGAATGTTTAGATCTCTGTTAGTGATGCTATGAAGCCTAAAAATATCAAAAATTATAAAGCCAATAAACATTTATAAGAAACTATAAATCAAACAAAACAATCCACACAATAGTAAAAAGATAGATCACCTAATTAAAAATATTAAGCGCGGCAAAAGTTTTAGTTGTTTTTAAAAAGGTAGAATTGGAAAAAGATACATTTTCAGTTTTTGTTTGTTTAAATATAATTTTTGATACTTTTGGTCATTTTATACAGGTTTTTCCTTCTATAATGGAAAATAGTAAATTAAATTTTAAAAATATAAAAATAGGAAAACCATTGGTATTACGACTATTCATATGTTTAATTTTTTCTTAAAAAATTGTGAAATCACGTTTTATTTTATGTTCTAAAACATACATAATACTCTTTTTAGCTATCTATTTAGTATAGAAATCGGGCATTAGGTTGTACACATAGATTTATCTTGGATTTAGAATACAAACAAAACTTTCTTCTATGTTATATCTTTGCTAAACTTGTCAGGTGCTATTACGACTTATCCACTCTATGAAATACCATTTTTATGTGTCATAACTTGTTCTGCTTTTTACGTTATCACACGCATAAGGAAAAATAAAACTTCCACCCTCTCTTCATTGCTCTGCTATATATATAATATATATTATAGGTAAGTTACGGAAATATGAAAATTTCCATATTTTGATAAATATCTTTACCAAATCTACCCTAAATTTCGAAAGATATCTCCGCTCTCAGGTCAAAAAATCATCAAAGGTTCTCTTTTCTTCACTCTAATTCGAGTTATTCAAGAGAAAACAACACACACAAGTCACTAGACCATACATGATTCATGTTACTTTGATACCTATACCAGTTTATATACTATCAAGTGTAATAAAAATCTTAAAAATAATCCTTGATTAATCCACAATGAATTTATGCCTTTTGTATATATTGAATAAGCGGTCCAAAGTGCAAGTTTAGAAATTTAAGGCAGAATCATAAAGATATTTCTTTAAAATTGGAAGATTGGGACAAGCATTAAAACAAAAAAAAAAATTCAGGTACCAAGGCTGAAAAAAATATTCGCTGGTCTAGATTGCAACTGAAAGTTATGGAATTAATTTGAGGAGCAACATGTATAAACAAAAAGCTATGGGAAAAATCCTTTATTAGTCAAAAGTTTGAGGACATGTCTTGCAAAATTACCTAAACTGGCCATTTATGCTCTTCGACGAGCTTCCCTTCGATCCGCGACTGCAAGGGTTGATTCCGATGTAACGGAGACACTTGAGTGAACCATGTGGGAACCAAAATTTACCCCTGTCGATTTCCGTAAATTAAGGAACTTAGGGAAAACCTTAATTTCCCAGAGGACCCGGCTATCTGCGGAACCGCACACAAGCAATCAAGTTAACGATGCGAATAAGTAAAAGATGTTAAAACGATATTGAGAGCAAGAAGGTGTCTTATTCTGGATTTTCGTAAAAACGGTAGAACAAGGTAAAAGCCTTAGCTGCGAGAGTTGACGGTGAGTTTTCTAGTTCTAGCAATCTAAGCCTAAAACCCTAGTTGAGACGCAGCTCGACAACAAAAACAGAAAGTTGCCTAAATGCTAAGTTTTGGTGGTGAGAGCTCTGAAAATCGTATCCATCTTCTGTCCTTGGCCTTCTGCTTATATACTCCTCCCTAGGCGGTTTGGTCCTTTCTTTTCGCCCCGATTCGAATCTATCGGAAATCTTCTATTTATCTCGATCTTTCCATTTATCTTCGAAAATCTTCTATTTATCTTCAAACTTGACATTTATCTTCAAACTTGACATTTATCTTCTTTTTGCAAGTAAATGGTCAAACTGTCATTGTATCTCTG
>JABAYD010096063.1:0-10252 GCA_014822095.1 Diplotaxis tenuifolia | reverse complement strand
AAGAAAACGTTCTATAAACTTTTTTAATCTCCTTTCTTAGATGTTCTTCGTCACATCAAAATCACCAATCGATCTTCGAAATAGAAAAAACAAAAATGAAAACTATGTTTGTATGTTTCTCAAAACATGAATAAAGTTTCCTCCGTTGATCGATGTAGAAATCATGTTAATATATTCTTCGACTCGAAACATCTTCGTAATCAAAACTAATGGAAAGTTAATCAGGCCAGTAGTATATAAAGACTGAATCAAAGCCGTAAACACATTAATAACACACTAAAAGGGGATGTAATATCAAATTACTTCAATATTAGGGTGAAATATCTTATGATATCTAAGACATTAATGCTAAAACTTTTTCAGTTGCCAGTCTGTGTAATAAAGGACAAAATAACAGCCTCATGAAAGCCGTCAAAACCACGAAAAAATAAGTGTACGAAAATTCTTTACTGTATATGAGTAACAGACTGACTTTCGAGTCAAAACATTAGATCGTGAGATATAATAATAAGTGGGAAAAAAAAGAAACACACATGATCTATCATCTTTCACTTACTCTCATATAATACGTCGCGCTGACCTAGTTACGTTAACTAGGATCGCTGACGTGTACGGTCTAGATTAAACTGAACATTCAACTAGATTCTCCTCCTCGCTTATATTAACGACCAATCTCTCTCTCTCTCTCTCCTTTCGTCATTTTTTTTCTCCACATTCTCGTCGGCGTCGGGAGAAGGAAAAAAAAAGAAGCAAAATCTCAAAATTGGATCTGGATTTGGTAAAAAAGAAGAAGAAGCGAATAGATTTGAAATCTCCAGATCGAGAATTTGAATTGGGAAAGCTTTTTGAAATCCTTTAAAATTGAAATCTCTGTTTCTTTTTGAAATCGACGGATTAAAACCCTAATTTCAGTTATTTTCGAGATCGTAATGGGTAACGATGAGGATTTGATTGTATTGGCGGGTGTTGAGGATGGAGAGATCTCTGCTTCTCCGATTGAAGTTAAGCAGAGTGCTACGGCGGCGGGAGGAGGTGGCGGAGGTGTCGATGGCGGCGCTGTGACGGGAGGAGGAGGAGGGTTTGATAGCGCTAGGGTTTGGACAATGCGTGATTTGATGAAGTTTCCAGAGTACCGTGGATACGCGAATACGGGTTTGTCGAATTTGGCATGGGCTCAAGCTGTGCAGAACAAGCCTTTGAGTGAAGGTTTGGGGATGAGGGAGAGTGATAAGATTGTGATTGAAGATAGTGATGATGAGAAGGAGGAAGGAGAGTTGGAGGAAGGGGAGATTGATTTGGACTCTGCCTCTGATGATAAGTCGAGGATTCAGATGGAAACTGAGTCTTTTGTTAGTAACAAAGTGGAAGATGAGAGAGTTCAGAAGGAGAGAGAGTTGGAGATGAAAGTGAAACTGATCCGTGATGTGTTGGAGAGTACGTCCTTGGTCCAAGCACAGATGTAAGTCATGAAGATGGGTCTCTATGATGATGACGAAAAAAATAACACCTTATGGTGTAGTTTGGTGGTTTATTGATTTTTGTTTATTTTTTTTTGGTTTCAGAGCATTTGAAGGAGTGTGTTCCAGACTTTTGGGAGCTTTGGAGTCTTTGAGAGAGCTGGTTTCTGATAATGACGATTTTCCGAAGAGGGATACTTTAATGCAATTGTCATTTGCTTCTCTTCAGACAATAAACTCTGTATGGTTGCTTAAGATGTGTCGGCTTGACTCTTGTACTTTAATGCTCTATTGTCCTATTCTAATCTCTTTATCGTTTTCAGGTGTTTACGTCCATGAATAGTATGACCAAGGAGCTTAATAAGGAGACTATGTCAAGGTTCGTATTTTTATTATGCTAAACTTTGGTTAAACATATCTTGGACTGTTAACATTTTTGTTTTGTTTTTTCTTTTCTTGTGCAGATTGGTATCTCTGGTGAATGACCATTGTTCCAGGTTTCTCTCATCTAACCAGAGAATTGAGGTGTGTTCTTTCGGCTTCACTAGTCTCAAACCTTGGGAAACGTGCCTTCGTTCTTACATAAGTATCTGTCCTGTTTTTGCAGATTGAGGCCATGAATCAAAATTTAAAACGTCCTGCTGTTGCACATAATGCTGGAGCTAGCAGTGAGGAGAATGTTAACCGAATGACTCAGACAAGTAATCTGTCTACAGAAGCTACGCGTAGAGGAGCCTTTTACGCAAGGAGCAGGCTGCCTCTGTTAGACCTTCATAAGGACCATGATGCAGACAGCCTTCCATCGCCCACAAGGGAAACAACACCAAGTTTACCCGTAAATGGTCGCCATAGACCAGGTTTCCCCTTTGGTAAAGAGGGCCAAACGAGTGAAGCTGCCAAAGTCCAACCATATGAGAGTGAGGCCCTTAAAGCAGTTTCGACTTATCAGAAAAAATTTGGAGTTAATTCAATATTTAAAACTGATGACCTTCCAAGTCCAACACCATCTGGAGAACCTAATGATGGCAATGGAGACATTGGTGGAGAGGTTTCTAGTTCTGTTGTTAGGACCACGAAGCCGATGACTTATGGACAAGACGTTCCTCTGCCCTCCACTTTTAACTCTAGAACCATGCCTGTTGCTGCAAATGCTGTATCTAGCACTGTTCCACCACATCCTTTGTCCATTTACGGTATGTCTGCACCAACTGGTGCAACTCAAACAGTTCTTGCATCTGATCAGACAGTGAAACCTTCTGCAAAGAGTCGAGATCCAAGACTACGTCTTGCGAAACCTGATGGTGGTGGCAGTGTAACCATTATTCCTAAAGTAGAGCCTTCTGCAGACTTGGTGAACCCAAGAAAGCAAAAAGCCACCGGTGAACCATTTATTGACGGGCCTGCATGGAAAAGAAAAAAGAGTGATAAAGATGCACAAAAGGTTACTGGTATTGGTGGCTGGCTAGAGGATACAGAATCATCAGGGCTCCAAAAACTGGAATCCAAACCTAGGCTGGTTGAGACCGGAGTAACATCTATGACAACAAGTGTTATGCCCACGAATGCTGTCTCTGTGACTCCAAAAGTAACAACGGCAGCTTCAAATGAAGCATTGTCATCTCTTTTTAAAGAATTTGCAGAAAATCCTGCGATGCTTCTGCAAAATCCGACACTTTTGAATATCCTTAAAATGGGACAAAGACAAACTGTACCTGAAAAAGCTCCTCAGAAGCCAATGGATCCGAGAAGAGCAGCACAACTTCCTGGCTCTTCCGTACCACCAGTGGTAGCTCCACCAGTTAGTGTACCTGCATCGAATGCTTTAGCTGCTAATATTTCACAGCCAGGAGCGCTTAAGGACGAGTCTGGAAGCATTCGCATGAAACCACGTGATCCTCGCCGAATCCTGCTTGGAAGTACTCTTCAAAGATCAGACTCTTTGGTGGAGAAACAGTCCAAAGTGAATGACTCCTCCACTCTGAAGGGTAAGACAGAAGTGTTAGAAACACCTTCCCAAATTCTTCCACGGCAAAGTATTAGCCAGAACGGTACCAGCAAAATGAGGATAACGGGTGAACCCATCAGTGATATTTCAGCACACGTCACCAAAACTCTGAAAGATGTGGCTGTCGTATCACAACAAGTTGGCAAACCGTTAGCAAATACACATAAAGTAGACCTTAAGACAGACAAAAATCAGGAGGGTGTGTCAGTTTCAGCAGCATCAGTAACGGCTGCAGCAGGTCCTACTCGTTCCATGAACAGTTGGGGAGATGTGGAGCATCTGTTTGAAGGATATGATGACACGCAGAGAGTAGCTATCCAAAAAGAGAGAACTCGGAGGTTAGAGGAACAGAAGAAAATGTTTGGATCTAAAAAGCTCTCTCTTGTCTTGGATTTAGACCACACCCTTCTCAACTCAGCTAAGGTTTTGTTTATCTCCCTTCTTAGTTTGCTTTACTTTTCTTACATTCTTTCTGAAGTTGGCTGTTTCTCGTTTGTTTAGTTTCATGAGGTTGAAACCGCCCATGAGGCGATGCTGAGGAAGAAGGAAGAACAAGATCGTGATAAACCATATAGACATCTCTTTCGCTTCACCCACATGGGAATGTGGACTAAACTGAGACCAGGGATTTGGAATTTTTTGGAAAAGGTGAGCCAGTTGATAATACTTCATTGCTGTTCATCTCTGTGTGCAAGACTTCGTTGTAACTTTTTACTGTGAGTTTCAGGCGAGCAAGCTGTACGAGTTACATCTTTACACTATGGGCAACAAATTGTATGCTACAGAGATGGCCAAACTGCTTGATCCTGAAGGGGTTCTCTTTAATGGGCGAGTCATATCGAAAGGAGATGATGGAGATCCTATTGATGGAGATGAACGAGTACCCAAGAGCAAAGATTTAGAAGGGGTTATGGGCATGGAATCATCTGTTGTGATCATAGACGACTCTGTCCGAGTGTGGCCTCATAACAAAATGAACTTAATAGTTGTTGAAAGGTATCAATCTAACGCACTATGGCTAAACATGTGACTGTATTACTTACTGTATATTATTTGTATTGTGTTGCAGATATACTTATTTCCCTTGCAGTAGAAGGCAGTTTGGGCTTCTTGGTCCTTCTCTTCTTGAAGTTGATTTCGATGAGCGACCTGAGGAAGGCACATTGGCATCTACATTAGCGGTCTGCACTTTGTTCTGACACCTTGTTATGTTATTGCTTGCTCTGTGTTCTCTTCTCGGTCTTAGCATCATCACCATGGTTTCACTGTTGCAGGTTATTGAGAGAATACATAAAAATTTCTTCTCACACACTTCACTAGACGAAGCAGATGTGAGGAATATTTTAGCTTCCGAGCAGCGGAAGATCTTGGCTGGTTGTCGGATAGTGTTTAGTCGGATATTCCCAGTAGGTGAAGCCAACCCGCACTTGCATCCCTTGTGGCAGACAGCTGAGCAGTTTGGTGCTGTCTGCACAACACAGGCTGATGAACATATCACTCATGTTGTCACGAACTCTCTCGGAACTGACAAGGTAAAGGCAGCCTGCGTAATTTTATTAAAAACTGTTGGGCCATTTGCAGATTCTGAATGTGTTTTGTTTAAGCAGGTGAATTGGGCACTAAGCAAGGGTAAATTTGTTGTTCATCCTGGCTGGTAAAGACCCTTTATAAAAAGATTTTGTAAAACCGTAACTTGTCTTTTCTTGTTTGTAATAAGTTTTCATGGTCTGACTACAGGGTGGAAGCATCAGCGTTTCTATACCAGAGAGCAAACGAAAGCAATTTTGCAATCAAACCGTAAAAAACCAAATGCATTTTCCTCCCACTATATATCATCTCCACCATATGGTGGAGTTTTGAGACTTGTCAAGGCCTGAAACCCCCAATAGATCATATGCAAATCCCCCGTGGGTTGTCGGGTTTGGGGGGGGGGGGTACATAAGCATTCTTTTGCCCCATAAAGAGGCAATTCATTAAAATGCCAAAAGTATTTGGGGAATTTAAACAAAAAATGAACTTCAATGTTGTGCTACTAACTTGGGTGGTGGGGAGGGTGAAGGAAAATGATCCGTAACATTTAACAGCAGAGAGACCCAGTAGAAAGTGATGATGGGTCACGCTCATGTTCAATTATTGGTCCTCTTCTGTTACATGTTGATTCATGACGAGTCGGTTCGGTTGTTGTGTGCTATGTATGCTCTTGTCGGAAGCAATCAAAGCTGATGGGTAAACTTGACAACAGACAACAGATGCGTAGTTGAATGACTGAACAAAGCTTTGATTGAAATGTACAGACCTTTTTAATCCCCAGAATTTCATTAAGACAAATTAACCACATTAGACTGTTATTTGACAAGCATGTTACTGGTAATAAGGTACGAATTTCTTACAATGACTACCACAGAGAACACAACTTATTAGTTAAACAAGGGTTTGGAGGGAAGAGCGAAAAGTTTTCTCCCAGACACTACTACCGAGAAATCTAACACCTACCGGTCCTATGACTTCTCCTTCCCTTTAGCTGGTCTAACGGGTGGATATTACACAAATATTTCAAATCTCTTTCTCTGTTTGGAAAGTATCCTTTGGATATTAGCACCTCCTGCGGTTTACTCACCGGGTTCTTCCCCCGACCAAGGTCGGAGGGACCGCCGTTTCACCAGTCTCACCGTCGGAACACGCCTGAACCGCCATGTCGAATGAATGGAAGGTTTGCTCTACACCTCACCACCTGCAGCCAACAGCTTCTGCGTAGAGGTCTAGCTGACCATTTTGGCAGCTCAAAAGCTCACTCCAATCTTACTGGGGAATCTTGGTCTGGCTAAACATACACCGCTCACCGCCGAGTGCTCCTTAACAACAATTCCCCTCAAATTTTCTTGAAAACGATCAGCTGGCTTAAGGGGATTCCCTTAAGCGGTTTTGTTGTCGCCTCATTTCATAGGATGGCTCACCGTCGCTTATCTTCTGCTGCAAAAGGAAAAGCGCTTGAGTTAGATACTCATCCACCTACTCGTGCTGCAAGAGTTAAAGTCCCCCTCCCAGACAACTCAGATCTGATCCGTAAACACTCTCTGACGTTGATAGGTCGGGTCACCAACAAATCGGTCCAAAAAGTGTGGTCCCTTATCCCTTTCTTCACTGAACATTGGAAAACTGAATTCAAGCCTGTCGGTGCAGACCTCGGAAATGGTTTATTCCAGTTTCAATTTGAACTAGAAGCTGACCTGCTAGCTGTACTCGATCAGCGCCCCTATCATTATGCACGCTGGATGATAATTCTCCAGAGATGGGAACCCACCGTCTCCCCCTCCTTCCCGTCCCTGGTTCCCTTCTGGATCAAAATACATGGGCTTCCTGTCCATTTGTGGACAGAACCTACAATTAAATGCATTGGTGAAGATATTGGAATTTTCGAAAAGGCAGAGATAACGCCCTTGCATATCAGAATGAGAGTTCATGTGGATGGACTCCTCCCACTAATCAAGTCATCAGTTGTTGAATACCCAAATGGAGATGAAGTGGTAACTACCTTGGTGTATGAAAGACTTGACAAACACTGCACCAAATGCTGCCGTCTTGACCATGATGTCAAAGAATGTCTAGTGGCCAGAGCAGAAGCTAAAGCGCTGAAAGCTGAACAAGAGGAGAACAATGCGAAATCAAAAAACGAGTTTTCTGAGGAAGAAGGATCAGTTGCAAAAGCTTCCAGTAACATAAATCAAGATAGGAGAGGTCCTGGAAATAATAATAACAGGCATCATGAAGCTTTCCGCTTCTCTGCCTCTTCTAAAGATCATCGCAGTGAATATAGAGACTCTAGATCCAATAGAGACCACTCTAATCATCGGGCCTATAAAGAACAATCTCAAAGCTGGAACGATAGGAGTCTACAACGCAGATCTCATCAAAGACTGGAGCGCCACCGGTCTATAAACGAACACTCCTCTCGCCCTCCCAAGAGTAATTCTTACCACAGGCAGCCCCCAGGCCCCCCAGCAAAGAGCTACTACAGAGAAGTCCATAAAAGACCATCTGAGATTCGGGAATCAATTGATACTAGGTCGAAAATTCACCATGGTTCTCGTAGCGGAGGGGTTCCTCCTGCTCTTGAGCCCCAAGATATTCCTCCAATCCCTACTGAAGCCTTCAATGTAGCAGTTGGTGACCTCCGAAAGGCGATGCTCCAATATACAAAAACAGCGGACCCAACTGAAAGCGAAGCCCGGAAGGAAAGAATGAGACAAGCGGAGGAGGAAGGCGAGGTTGAAGAAACAGCAATCAATATGGTCAAAGCCTCTCTCGCTCTTAAGGAGGGGTCTCACAGCCATGCCCCCGACCCATCAGAACGTATCTCAGCATCAAAAAGACTAAGTCTGAGAGACCATTCCCGATCTCCCAGCCCTGCTTTTGAAGGGAGAATTTCGGAACCCCTCTCTCAGGAAAGGATACCGGCTGCTCTTAGACTTGGACCTATGGTGGTGTCACATCCTTGCGCAGGTGTTGAAGAAAACCTCCTCCACAGCCAGACTCCTGGGGACCGTATACCAGCTTCGCAGAGACTAGGGTCTACTGCTGATTCACCGTCGGCTATGCCTCCTTCAGAGGCACTCCCTCTATTGAAAAGAAAACCAGGACGCCCTCCTGGAGGTAAAAAAAATCAGACACAGTAGAACAAGGAATCAGAACAGAGTACCAAAATGAGACGAAGAGTTGTCACTCAAAAGCCATCACCAATCCGTCGAAAGAACTCAGGCAAAGTAGCAACTACCTCAAAAATCAAAGGAAAATCTACGGGGGGACCATCACGAGGAGGAACGCAGAACAATTCTGCAACAAGCTCTGAAAACAGGCCAATCTGTAATATGGTTCCAGCTACTGTGAGGAAGAGGATGGATTTTCGGGTCCCCTCCACTCACGTTCCTTAAAAATACTGAGTTGGAACTGTCAGGGGTTGGGAAATCCCCGGACATTTCGTCGTCTGAAGGAGATGAAGAGAGACTTCTCCCCTGATATCATGTTTCTTATGGAAACAAAAAATCCCAATGACTTCGTTACAAAGAAACTAGATCAACTACAATATGAAAACATCTTCCTTATACTGCCAGTGGGGCACGGAGCAGGAGGCCTAGCGTTGGTATGGAAGCAAGGAGTTAATCTACAAGTCTTAAGCTCTTCTCCCAATTGTATTGATTCTAGTATCATGTATGAAGGCAAGAACTTCAATGCCTCCTTCGTGTATGGAGACACAGATTATAAGATAAGAAGAAACTTTTGGGATCATTTAATCTCTCTAAATGATTCACGTAATTCCCCGTGGTTCCTTACCGGGGATTTCAACGACTCAATCAATAATGCGGAGAAAGAAGGTGGCCCGGTACGGCCCGAAAGCTCATTTACTGACTTCCGAACCTTCATCTCTGAAGGAGACCTATATGATCTTCAACACACAGGAGACTTCCTGTCTTGGCGTGGGACAAGAGGGGACCATCTAGTCCGCTGTCGACTAGACCGTGCGATGGCTAACAGTGATTGGGCAGAGTTATTCCCCACAGCCTGCTCTCAATATCTGTCTTATGAGGGGTCTGATCATCGGCCTCTTATCTCCGTGTTCGAGCCAAACAGAAAGAAACGGAGAGGATTATTCCGTTATGATAGAAGATTGAAAGACAATCCAGAGGCAAAAGAGCTAGTGAAGGAAGCTTGGAAAAACGCCACTGATAAGTCGGTACTTGGGAGGATTTCTATAGTCAGGACTGCTCTAGTTGAATGGAGTAAACAACGCTTCTTAAATAGCAGGGAAAAGATAGAAGCGAAGAAGGCTGAGTTGGAAGCTGCCCTTACCGATCCGATAAATGATTCAGAACTCATCAAAAAGGTTTCGGAAGAACTCAATGCAGCCTATAACTCTGAAGAAGAGTACTGGAGACAGAGGAGTCGTGTCCTCTGGCTCAGCTTAGGTGACCGTAACTCCGGCTACTTCCATGCGGTGTCAAAAAATAGAAGACGCAGAAATGCTATCTCTGTAATAGAAGACGAAGAGGGGCATCCTGTCTCTCTGGAAGAGCAAATCGACAAAACTATTATAACTTACTTCGAGAAGTTATTTGAAGCAGTTGACGGAAACAGGGAGGAGACTGTTCTCTACGCGTTATCTCCCTTGGTCTCGGAGGAATCAAATAATGGTCTGATCCTGATCCCCTCCACGAACGAAATTAAAGAAGCTTTGTTCTCTATTCATGCCGACAAAGCCCCAGGGCCTGATGGTTTCTCGGCCAGCTTCTATCACACTAACTGGGAAAACATCGGGGAAGAAATAGTCAAAGAGATCCAAGAGTTTTTCATCTCTGAAAAGCTACCTGACAGAATCAATGATACTCATGTTTGCCTCATCCCGAAAGTCTCTAGCCCAAACTCAGTGGCAGAATACCGCCCCATAGCTTTGTGCAATGTCTACTATAAGATCATCTCGAAAATCTTGACAAAGAGGATACAGCCCCTGCTGCCAACTCTTATATCAGAAACTCAATCAGCCTTCGTGCCGGGCCGAGCGATAGCAGACAATGTGCTTATCACACACGAAGTTCTCCACTTCCTAAAGACTTCCGACGCTCAAAAAAGATGTACTATGGCGGTTAAAACCGACATGAGCAAAGCCTATGACCGCTTAGAATGGGACTTCATCCGCTTAGTCTTACAAAGATTGGGTTTTCACCGGAAAGTTGTCAGCTGGATCATGCAATGTGTCTCCACCGTTACCTACTCCTTCCTTATCAACGGTTCTCCTAAA
>JABAYD010095723.1:0-12681 GCA_014822095.1 Diplotaxis tenuifolia | reverse complement strand
GATTTTGTGATATATCATTGATTAAAATATATTTTCAACAATAATTTAAACTTTTGTATTAGTATTTTTGATAAGTACTACTATTTTGTAGGGATTTTATGAAAACATTTACAAAAGATACTTCTGTTATTCAATTTTGTTACTTTGTTTCATTACTTATTACTCTTGATTAACAAGTTATAAAGTTCTTATAAAATTAAAAAGTTGCACAACTGTGGAAAGACATGAGTTACAACAACTATGTATGTGAATATTACAAATAGCTTTTCTTTTTCCTTCCTTTTCTTCTTCTTTCTGTGTTTTTTTTCTGGGTGACAAGAAACATAAAACGTGATGAACACAATATCGGTAGAAATCACGTTAAGAAACGGTAAGGTGATCGTAGAGTCACCGATGTGTTGAAGCCATCTCAGTCGGTGATAATACCATATTTGTGAGAAGAACAGAGGTGAGGAAGATTGAACAAAAATATATGTGATGGACGTCATAGAAGTTCAGATTGATTGTCATAATTATTATTCTCGTATTGGTGTGTGTTTTACGGCTGTTATAGCAATTATATATGTTGTATTTTCTAATTATGACAATTCTCTTGGTAAGAGTAAAGAATTGGTTCTTTATATATTTACATTACATTTTCCATTAAATTCTTGTCAAATGAAATTACTACAAAATCTATTGAATATTGAATAACACTAGAATTTAAAGTAATTAAAAAACTGATTACAAATTTTTAATCCAATAACATAAGAATGTACAAGAATTGTTGAAATGAACAATTGAATAACAATTGAATTTAATGGAAACTATGATTCCTTCTAATTCCTTCAAAATTCTTGATCCAATACCCCCACCTAAAGATGAGTGACAATGATATTAGTTTTTATCAAATCCAACTCCGCGTAACAACTTATAAAAGTTTTTGAATTATTCTTAGAGATTATTTATAAAATAACCTTTGACTTTTTATATCAACACCAATTTTTTTAACACATGCTTTGAGAAAGATATTTGTGTCTCCTTCTAAACAATTGATAGTCTATGATATCCAAACTCACACAATGACAAAGTAAGAAGAGGAACATTGCGACGAGTTCCATATTTTTATTTGAGTTTGTAAGAGGAGACAGAACCGACTAAAAATGAATAAATTATCACATAATTTATCTTATATATTTTTCAGTTCTTAATCTTACATCAGATACGAGATCATTAAACCCTATTCGTTTTCATCTACAAAAATGTGATTAATGATGCAGTCACATTCAATATCTTAAAACTCGATCGTGCATACGAAGATGGTGATAACATTTGAATACTTGTTTGCTCGCTAATCAAGAAAATTCACTCAGAAACCCTAACGTGTTCACATGTCTTTTGGCTGAACTTTCATAAGCAAAACAGATGTATGAGATGGAATCTGCACAGTGGTCCTCTATTTCTTCTTCCTTCTTCTTGACAGAGAAAGAACCTTAAAATTTTAAATCACATCTCAGTTTCTTTCTTCTTTAGTTCAATCTCAGTTTGTGTGTCAGTGGTCCTCTCAATCTCCAGCGATCATTTGTTTATTCTGTACTTGTTGAGTTTCAAATTGTTCATGTCTCTTCACTGGATTTGTTGAAGCTATTTTACCGCCATTTTAAAATTTTTAATTTCAAAATGTTCAATGGTTTATAGTTCAATCCATCTCTATGCTCTAAGAAATAAAACTAACAAATCTTGAAGTACTTTTCTTGACTAGTTTAACCTTGTTTATATGTCAAGTAATATAGTACTCAATTCTGTTTAAATCTTATCAGTCCTTGCACACCCTTAGTGATCATTTTTGAACTGAAACGACAATATGATATCTACTTTAATTATTTGATTCCACTGATTAACAGAGAAATAAAGAAAATACATAAAACTGGGATTTCACAAGACAGAATATACTAATAGTACTAATGTTAACATTACATTACATTAAAGAGTTTTTTTTTTTACTTTGGTTTTGTAAGTTGACGCCAGATTTGCTCAAAAACCTGAATGATAAGATCATGATACTCCTTTGCATTCAAGGAAAGATAACAAGCAAGAAGAGCCTCCAAGTCTTTTGAAGCTTTTATGTTGTTCTCCTCTATCATCTCCACCATTGATTCTCTAAAATCTTTCCTTGGATCAACCGAACGTTTCATCATGGCATAACTCTCAAGAACAATTTGTCTGCTCTTTGTTCCAGACGTGCTTCCTCTACGCGTCCCTGAGAGTTGAAGTCTAGGTGAATTAACTCTTCTGAGGTTTATTCCTGCAGATGAATGTCTGCCACGTGAAACTTGCTTTTGGTATGTCTTCTCTCCTCTGCATGAATCATCTTCTTGTTGTTTCTTTTTATTAATCTTCACAGAGAGATGGGGTTTTAGTAGTTTCTTGGTTAGGTTACTTGCAGGACAAGCTTTCTCTATGTGAATAGACTCTTTGAATTTATCCTCGTCCTCTTCGTAGAAACTATACACGAGAGACTCTCGAGACCTTTCAAGAGGTGGAAACGCACAGTGAGAGGAATCTTGACCGTTGATCTTGCTCTTGTTAAAACCTAAAGGAGTGATTGGTTTAAGAGATGGTTTGTAAAGTGTTTTTCTTTCACTCATCCTTTTTCTGTGAAGAGAGCGTTTTGGTGAGTTATGGTGAGGACTTTTAGCTACTAAGCTGATAGAAAAATGAGAGGTTGATGACTGATGAGGAAGAGAATAAGAGGAGGGGCTCTTCTTGTTATAAGTGTTTGAGGAAGAAGAAGGAGAAATAGGTTTGCTTTTGGGTGTGGACTGCTTAGTCATGTGACTCATGTCTTTGAGCTTTTGAAACCATGATGCATTTGAGATCATATCTGAAATTTTGAACTTGTATTTCCCCATCTCATTTCTCACTCTTCACAAGATTTTCTGATGTACTCTTATATAGAATAACTATGAAGAGAAGCATAAGAAGCAGCTCTATGTGACAGATAATAGGTAGATAAGACTGGAAAATTGGGAGCCCTTCAGAAAAATAAAGCTTGAAGAATGACTTTTGTTTGTATCATCATCACCACCAACAGCATGAACTACTTGAGACATCACATATTAATTTTTTTAAGCGTCACATTTACACACGATTTAGTTCATTTAGGATTATTCAAAATTTTCAATAAACTAATGCGAAAAATTGATTCAGGGAGGATTTTAAAATTGGATGACTAATTTTTTTGTTTTAGTGAAAAATGGAAACTTATATGAGAAATTTCATAAGATAGACAAAAAAAAGTTTTTACATCTTGGTTAACTAATCCTAGATTTTTTTGTTTAGAGTTGGAGAGTGGAGTTTTGGAAGAAAATATTTCTAATTTAAAAAAAATTAAAAAAAATATATATAAATTTTAAAATTAAAAATGTTATTTGGTCATTTTAGTTTTTAAGATCTATTTTTGTAATAAAACTTGAAGATAGTCTATTTGAAGAATTACCCAACTTATATTTTTATCAAAATTTGAAACTTTTATTATACAAAGAATAACAAATGTTGATCAAGCGGTTGTTTAGTTAGCGAAATAGTGAAATTATGAAAATACAATTAATGGATTTGACGTAGTTCAAATGAAGTCTGATAACATTTAATTTATGAGGAGTTTATGTATTTATTTGATTAACAATATATATGGGGTTTTAACAAAAAAAAAAAATACAATATATATGGGGTCTCCTTCTCTTTGAAGATATTCTTCATCGGCAACGAAATCTTCCGGATCCTAAAAGTGAAGATATTTGTTTCTTTTCTTAATTTAGTATATATTTATTAAACTTTGTATAAATATATTAACGTGATACAGATATGCAAAATGATGAGACCAGTATTAAAATATTAATCAATAATTTGCATTTTAAAATCTGTAAATAAGTAAATGGGACAGCTTTTGAGTCGTAATGAAACTAAGAAAATATTGGTCCTAGTCCAAAGTGTCTATTAACACCGAACACTTTGGGGCACCCGTTTTCTCTTTACATTCGCTTTCCAAATCAACCATTTTTGTTAATTGTTTCTGCAACAAAGAAAAATGATTATCCAAATTAAAATAGTTTCCATAATCCATTCTTTAAACATGCACATGTGACCAAACGAGAGCTATTGATCCGAAACGGGAACTAAATCACCTTGATATCATGGTGGTGATTGTTGTTAACAAACCAAGATCCATGAATTGTTCCAAAAGCAGAAAAAAATTAAGCTAATTCGTTTAAACATGACGGATGTAATAGTATACATCGTCTTTAAATCAAGTTCAAACTCTGGATCTCTAAATCAGATGTAATAGTATACATCACCTTTCGTTTACTGAAATTGATGCCCTCTAAATTTGTTTTTTTGACATCATTGATGCCCCTCTAAATATATAATATCTTTTGGCACCTAAAATACCAATTTCATGGGCTTTCGCTATTAAGAAAGACTCATTGATAAATCTGATAAACTATACACAACCGTTTTGCATTTTAATTGAACTCATATGTTTTATACTTATAGGATTAAGTGTATCATGTAAAATTTAGGAGTCTGGAATCTATCTTTAACATCAATTTTATTTGCTTTCTTAGTGAAAATATTAATTCTATTAATCAACAAAAACGAAAATATTTACATCAGAAGCAATGACTTTCAAGTTAAAATCAAGTGATCTGATCATTCATGTCTCAACAATTCGGAAACAGGCTTACATAAGAAGACAGCCTAAAAAAAGGAAACATCTAAAAAAACAAACGACCAACGACCTTATCAATATACAAAGCCAAAACTAATCAAAGAGAACCACCAAACACTTGCAATAAAAACCATTTCTTCTCCTCCGTAGTATTTAAACTTCATGGGACTCCACCATCATGACTTTAATTCACACCCAAAGACGTGAACCCCACGCAACATAAACCAATCCTCCCTCTAATTTTACACACACACCAAAACAAAAAGATCAAAGAGGATCACCACACCACAGAAACAACGAAAAGCTTCAACACAATGAGAGTCAAATCAACTTTGGTTAACTTCAAATCAACGCTTTCCAAATCATGCAACAGATTTGCATCTCTCTTCCGCTTCAGAGTTAAGAGACCTGTCTTCATCAAATCTCTTTGCCGTGCTCGTCAAGGCAATGTCAAACCTAGACATCAACATCATCCCAAGAAGCCAATCTTTCCTTCCTCTTTGCTGTCTTGTCTCCGTTTTCTGAGCACAAACAAAGACCAGAAGATAAGCCAGACCAAACCTCGTAAGAAAACTTCTCTACAATGTTCGAAACAAAATGTCTTTTAAGCTTTTTTATTCTCCAAATGCAATTGCAGTTAGTGTGAAAGATGATGATTATTCGAAGTGTACACATTCGCCTCTTACGCCGGCAGCAGCCAAGAAGCTGTTCACTTCACCAATCACGACACCTGTTTCTGCATCATGGACCAAGAAATCTCTGAGCTCGAGAGATATATTCGAAGACAATGCTGTGGAAGATGCTTGCAGAAGCTTTGAAAACTATCTTATTAATCTGAGTGAAGAAGGGAAAATGGATGACTTAATGGACATAGAGGAGCTTCTCTTCTGTTGGAAGAATCTTAAGAACCCTGTCTTCATTGAACTTGTCTCCAGATTCTATGGTGAGCTATGCAGAGAGACCTGCTTTCAGGTGAATGAACATGTCCAAAAATGATCAAAGACTAAGTTTTTTTTATCTTTCTTTCTCAAACAAAAAAAAAAAGAGAGAGTTTATTATTGGTTTTGGCAGTCATTGATCACATCACACCATTTTTAAGGTTTCTAAGTGCAAAGTGAAACTAAAATGTGTATAAGACTATCAAGATTGAATTTTCCTCAAGATTTACATCACAAAGAAACTTGGTTAAATTGACTATATGCTGAATCTTGAATGTGACAGAGTTACAAAGGCTTTAGTTCCAACGACAAAAAAATAATCGAATGTTGTTAGCCTTTAGTCCTCTTCGTGTTTAGTACTAAAAGAACTGTTTATCATCACCAAAATATTAATTTTTAGTGTATTTTGAAAATGTCCTCGGAAAATCCAAGAGAAACACCTCAGGAATGTCCCTCTCTTCTTTGTTTTTGTATTCCAACGCAAGAACATATAATATAGCTTATTGAGCTTCGTTTTAAAGCCCAATTATTATGTTGGGCCTTATTAGGCCCTTTAAAAGCTAAAAATGAATCGCCGCGTGACATAAATGGTTGGTACGCGTTCGCGCGGTCTCAGGGAGCGACATATCGACCAAACTATCCTTGTCAAAGGAAAGCGAGAGTTCCTGCTTTATCATCACGATTTCACTTGCAAATCTACACTTGTCGTGTCATAATCTCCACGTTTGTTTCCAAAATCATGGAGGGAGCCGAAACTTACCAAATCACTTCGAACATTTTAACAAAATTCTACTATGTAACATCTGTGGACGGTCATAATTAAAAAAGAAGAAAATAGAAAACAAAACGTATTGAGCCAAATATCTGTTTACGGTTTTTTATTATTGATGTGGATCATAAGTTATAAACTTTTATACTTATATTTATACAAGTTTCAAAAAATTCGATTTTTTTCCCAATAAAAATAATAATTTTTTTAAACCGAAAAGGCATACCGTACCGCGGGGTCTGCGGCCCCCGCACCCTCATATAAACTCGGTCAGACTTCATCCGATCCACGAATGTTGGACTTTTGCTGGTGCACAGATATTTAAGACACAAAAATGCAACAACCGATACTAAACATTTAGGTTTCAAAAAAAAAACATCTTACACCACATATATATGTAGAATGACATTTGAGTTAAACGCATTATACCATTTTGATATACCATTTTGTAGAAATTCATCCACATGACTGAATACGACTATCTATAATACATCCAAGTGTAGGAAGATTTGTAAATCGTAGTAGACTCTATGCTTCTTCGTTCTTTCTTTTTTAATCCGTAATAGACTACTTATCTTGATAGTGTTTAGTTACTCTGTATTGTATCTTGGTAATTATAATGAGAAGAAGAAGAAGAGAAGCTAGGTGGTCCAAATACTGAAAACACACTAGGCATGAATTCAACACACTCGTGCATCTCTTGTCTCTTTCTCTTTCAACTTTTGGCTTCCCTCCATCTGCCATACTCCATCCTCCCTTTTCTCTCCTCGGACCTGTTGTATAGTATTATATTGTTTTTATTTGCATTTATGTATGTATAGATGGTGTGACAATAGAGCGCTTATACGAGATCTTCTCAAGGATTCCTATGATACTATAGCGAAAAGGTTATCTACTATCACGATGGACATAATCTACATTTATTGTGTTGGTGATGACTCATCAATAGCGTTCTGAGCGATATCTCTAGCTCTTTTGAATATGTTAGTTTTAAATGGATCCTTAGAGAAGAAAACTATGCTGCTGTCTTGTTAGCAAAGCAGGTGCTTGGTGTAAGTGAGGCCTTATGACCTCCAACTAATTTCTATTAGATGAAGTGTGTTTCAAAAAAGAAAATATGAACAACCAAGACTATATAAAGTATTTTATAATAACAAACAGTTTTAATAAATAAATATATTTATTTTATCAGTTATAAATTTCATCTGTAAAATGAATAAAAATTTTCCGTGCGGATGTGCTCCTTAAATTTTACTATCAAAGCACTGGGACAAATGCAAAGTTGACGAAAATACAACCTCATTCAACGTGACAAAATATTATACTATTTTTTGAAGAAGATCGGGGAAATAAAGGTATGCATGCAGCCTTTCATATGCCTGCGATTTGAGATCGAAGACACCATCTACCAATGTACCAAATTTTCATATGTTATTGAACGAATGCTGACGCGTTCTTCATTTGATTGGAGTGAATGCAGATCCTAAGAAAATAGTCTAAATTTTATGCATGATTTTTGACATCTTTGAGTCATGCATACATAATAGAGAGGAAACAATGCAAGTCCCATCTGTCTCAATCAAGAACCAAATGAAATTTCAATAACAAGAACATGGTAAATTGAGAAAAGCATAGTGTGTCAGAACGATGTTTGTATTAACCCTCATTATAAAAATAATTGAGAAGTGGTGTGTCAGGGTCTCAGGGATAGAGATACTACTTACCATGGCATGTGACCATATCGATATTTTCCTATACACGGATATATTTTTGTATTCTCTCCTCGTCGACTGTTGCGGTTGATTGATTATTAGGAAAATTCAACCATATTAGATATAAAACAGTAGCAGCTCATGTGTTGTTTTCTGATTTTCGAAATACGGGTGGCAAATTTTCGTCCAATCTTTTTTGTTTCCTTTCTTGAAATTTTTTGAATAGGAATTTAGTTTCCAAATGTTTCTATTTCTGTTTCTGTGTGAGGATATATATGTTTCCAATTGAAAAGAAAATTGTTGGCTTGAAAATATATGTTTATATATTTTCATATTTGAACTCAAATTGTGACACGCAACAACTAATATAGATCTGAGAATGTAATTTAGATATAGTCATAATCTAAAAAAATAGTACACTTATAATATTGAAAAATGACCTAATTAAACTATTTTACGAAATGATAAATTTAACTATTATAGCAGGTAAAGTGATTCATATTCAAACACTTATTTGAATGTAAAATTACTCAAACTAAATTAATTATATGAAATTTTCTCTATGAACAAAAACTAAGCAACAAGCAGAACAACATTTGATCTCGGTTCAAATTTTCTCGAGTCTTCGGATAATTTATATTCAAATAATCTTTTGATACCAATTCCATTCTTAAAACTGAGTTTAGCGTTTAAACAGCTCAAATAGGAGGATTCTAGCTAGGGAATTTGTGTTAGCAAGAACATCCAATTCTTCATTAGTTAGCTATATTTATTTAAAGGGTTACTCAAATATATTTGAGCCATATTTCTTTTAAAAATATTTGAGCTATATTTATTGAGTAAAAAAGTCGGCTATATTTCATCTTCAAATATAGGACGCAAGAGGGTTATATATACCGTTCCAACCTCTCCATAAATATTTATGTTTTTTTTTGTATTTCGATGATTGTATGAATCTATTCACTAGATTGCAGTTGAAAAAGTATTGTCCAGTGTATCTACCATAAAAATCAAAAGATAAGTCATTAAAATAGTTGATTCAAACCTTTTTTGGAAAAAAAAATTGATTCAAACCTATTCAATTTCTAGAAAAAAAAATTTCACTCATGTTCATTGTTAAATATTCATCATTTTAATTATTGTATCTTCTTTCTTCTTTCACTAGGAAAGAAAATAGCTGATATCGCTAACCCATTAGCAGACCTTTTTAATACGCATTAGAATTTGAACTCTAGCGTATGTATAAGTCTAATCTTCAATAGTAAAGTTCTCTATATATACTAGTTTACAAATAAGTTCTATAAACTACAATTTGTTTGCCGTTCCTACATGTGAATGCACCGTTTAGCTGAATATTAATTTTTCCGTTTCTACTATATTTTAAGAATCCTTAGTGCATATTTTTTTGTTAAATAATGATACGAGTAGATAATTATTGAATAGGTATAAATCTGTAAATAAGGAATGAACATGGAACCCTTTCTTACACATTTGCTGGGATGTTTTGTCCATACCTCCTTGCCTTTCGAATCTCTCTCATCTTTTATCCTACGGCCCTGCCTTTTCCTTCTAATCTTCAGATTAATTTGCCTTAATTATGAACTTTTGATCAACGACTACTAGTAAGTAATCATTTTACTAAAACTTTATAACAAACTATCTAAAACCCGTCCTCCTTCTCTTCCCCCTCCTTAGCCATAGGTGAGAACCATCACCATTTAATTCTTTCCCAAAACACTTAACATTGTATTTTAAGCAAAAAAAAAACTATCTAAAACCCTAACTCAGAGTATCTCTAGTTTTCTATTAAACCCTCAGAACAATAAAAATGAAGATTATTGGAGATTATGTAGGAATTACTAATAGTCATGTGAAATCATATCTTATTAACATGTGATGTGACACACAGCACAAATGTCTACAGACACATGTATATAATAATATAAAGAACTTTTTTTTGTTCTACATATAAAGAACTTTAAGAACATAATATATATACATTTATATATATAAACAAATACCTTGGAAGATTGCTAAAAGCAAATTCTGGAGAAAGGAAAGGTACAATGACAGAGAAAATAGGGTGCAGGAGAATCTAACTCCCAAACTTAGCAATGCTTAGGTACCTTTCTTAATTACTTCTCTCTTTCTACACTCTTTCTCTTATTTTTCTGTATTATTTTACGATCCCATTATATTAATTTTTCCAAATTTAATTGCACATTTTGCAGTAAACCCCTCTTGTTCGCTCACAATCGACTCATTTTGTTCTTTCTCCTTCTCAACCACTCCCACTACTCCCTCTCGATTATGAGAAAACCCAAATCATAAGAAACCACAATACATTAGTAGATCCTTTTGTATAATCTTTTATTGATTTCCTTTTTATATACCCACCAAGTTTTTGCATGAAACTATCCTGGAGGAGCCATAAGTAATATCTGCTTCTTCTTAGGTGGGTTTTTCGTATATTTTCGTAATCATGGGATTAGAGAGATTGTCATCATTACCATCATCAGAAAAATCGAGAGCCAAGTTCAGTGTCTTTTATATATTCCTACTCTGCGTTGTCCTCTGTGCGCTTACTACATTCATCACTCCTTCACTTTCTTCTTCTCCATGTAAGCCATCTTCCTTTTTCGTTAACACTAAATACTCTTCATTTGTAACAATATACTCTTTAATTTTACAAAATCTATAGTTATTATCTTTCTCAAACATAAATATCTTTCTATATTTGATTCCTACGTCAAAATAAATCATTACCATACCATTTATACAAGTTAAATTGTTGGAAAAATGCAGATATTAGGAACGCGAAATCTGGAAATCTAGGACCATTCTATGCACAGGTTCGTTCTTTTTATTCTCTTCTTCTTACCTAGCGTGGTCCATATTATAAGTAGTAAAACTATCCTATTTTATTTTGTAAGTAGAAAACTACAACTTTTATTATTGAGTCAATAATTAACTAGGAATTAGGCTCGACTACCATTGTTTCTATATATACCTAATAAGCATAACCACACAAAGCCCAAAAAGCTTAGGAGTGCCCATCTATTCTCCTAATTCAAGTGTCTTTGGAAGACAAGATTGATGTTGATTCATCATTAAAACATTGTTAATAAACTTGTACTGTGGGGGTCTCTAAAAGGATTATACAAACAAAAGTGGATGCGGCTAAAATACGCATGAACAGTCCGCGATGTGACGGCATGTCGAGACTGACTGGGGCCGTCCGATTCGCTTCGGCACACGAAGACAAGGACAGTACTCGACTTTGGTCCGTTCACCATTTGTGGGTCCATGCCTTGGCTTTTTCTGTGTTTCGATCACAATCGAGTGGTAAACTGGTAATATCATCAGTTCACTCGCCCCCACGGCGCACGTTAACGTATGACAAGCCTCTTGGAACTTCTCAATCTCTCTGCCTTTTTCGGTAATGTGCGTAGCGCTTTTTGCGGAGCGGTATTCCCGGTTGTTGTCTCACACCACTTCATAGCCCTGTCTTAAAACTCTCTTACCTAAAGAGCGCATTATAGCGCAGTTGTTCATATTTTTGTTAAAATGCGTACTTGACTAAAACTGTTGGCTAGGGTCTTTTTGTCGTAGCTAAAGTTTCACAATGCAATTAAAGAAACAGTTCACTCGTTGTCTTATAATGATTGCAGCATGATGAATATTTTTAAAGATATCTTTCAACTTAAAAGTTGGTTGACATAAGGAAAAAAAGAGTATTATAATTTATTATTGATTAATCAACCCTATCTTTCAGGAGGACAAGAGCACGCTGATGATGATAAAGAAGATGAAGAAGATTGGTGACCGGAGCAACGCAGCGGGGATACGAAGGATTTTGAGGGGACTGGGGTCATCTCCGCCACGCTGCTCGTCCAAGTGTGGAAGATGCACGCCGTGCAAGCCTGTGCACGTCCCGGTGCCTCCGGGCACGCCTGTCACGGCCGAATACTACCCTGAAGCTTGGAGGTGCAAGTGCGGCAACAAGTTGTACATGCCATGATCTTTATAATATATGTATACTCACATATACGTTATATATATATATATATATATATGATTTCTATGTTGGTTAATTAATGGTCTGTCTTATGTCTCTACTTTTATATATTACTAAAATGCTTCGAAGACAAACCACTGCATGAAATTTTTGATGATTGATTGATAATGATGGTGCTCGCATATGCTATATTATGCTAGCATATCTCGTGTTACAATGTGTACATTAGTACATACATGTATGATATAACTCAGGGTAAAAATCTACGAGTATATGATATCTTGCTATGAATTATTGTCTTCTTCATTAGATGACCAAAAATATATACATTATTGCTTTCTTCAACGTACAGCCTTCCTAATGGCACATATGTTTAGGCAATGTGTTGTCTACTATAGCAAGCAAAAAAGCCCAATAACACAATGTCCTTTGGCATATATAATATAACCGATATCATGCGTCCAAGTAAATTTGTAACATCTATTTTCAGGAAATCTGATTTCATTTTGCATTGTTATCTCGTAAGCTTTATTGGA
>JABAYD010095694.1:0-10344 GCA_014822095.1 Diplotaxis tenuifolia | reverse complement strand
ATGACAAATACAGTAAAGTGAAAAACCAAACGAATCAGAAAACGCATTGATAATTTAAAACATTTTCAAGTCCATTGTTTTGGAGCTAACTTTGAAGAAATCTACAATTCAAGTTATGGAGCCGCCGCAAGACAAAGCAGATTCAATCAACGAATACAGATAAAGTAATACCACCAAATAGATGAAAGGAAAAATATATTAGGAAACGTGGAATTACCTGGACCATAATCCATTGGATCATTGGTGCTTGCCATGGCTGCCCATGTTTTGAGATCTCTTATAAGCTTCTGAAATTATGAGAAAAATACCTAAGAGGACCAAAGCCTAGATGAGTGAGTCAACAATTGGCGAACCCATCCCCTGATGCGCCTGTTCGAGAAAGAAAGCAGAGAGGGGATAAGAAAGATGGGTCGTAAAATAAAGTTGTGGCAACTTAATCTCTCAACCAATACCTCAATCTCCTAGAAATTGAGTCTCTCAGAGATTGATAAGATTGACATTTGTGCTCACACAAAACCGTCTTCTTAGATTATTATTAGTGAGATAGAGAGGGAGTTGAAACGAATCGATTGTTTAGTGTTTCTGAAATCGGATTCTGAAAATCGATTGATTGTAAAAGACATTAAATATGAGAAGTAAAGAGGAGGTTTGATTGTGAGTGGTGATGAGATTGTGAGAAGGGGAAACCGAATCGATCGTTTAAGGTTTCTGAAATCGGATTCAAAAGAACCCAGAATTTTCATGTTCGAGGTGACGTGGCAACTCCATGCATGTTTTCTGATTGGTCGATTAAATGGTCCTACGTGGATAGTTTCTAGTATTGGCCTTTTAATATTGTAAGATACTCAACAAGAGACTCTAATGGGTTTGTGAGTTAATCTAATGGGTTTGTGGGTTAATCAAGATCTCAGTCCCAACAATATTTATTTCTTGTTGGATTAACTATTTTACAAACAGAGAAAATGATTTTGGACCAACACAGTTACATGATCCAAACGAGTAATTTATACGGTTTTTCGTTCCTATTGGCAGCCCTTATGGTTTGTCCAACAGCAGTCATGAGAGTAGAATATGGTGAATAAAAAATGGTGTAATAAAGTATTCAAGAAGTTAGCTAAAGCTACTTATTTGTCTTTTTCAAATTGAACTAGATCTAAGCTGTGCCAGGTTTCATTAAAGAAGATTGTTTTGCGTCAATAACTTGTCAAGAAAGATTCCTTACCTAAAAGCTGATTGAGTAAAAGTAGGACTCAAGTTGCAATTGCTATATGTAGAGTTGGGTGGTTTTTTCTTCTTACCTCTAAAAATGTTCATTTCTTTCCACTAGGTTTCTGTAAATAATGGACTTCAACATCGAGCAAACTCTCACCGCATGTGAATAAATGCTCAAATTGAAGAAAGAACTGGTAATGGGGGCACTATGATATTAGATGTCACAGAAAGGAGCAGTAGCAAGCCCAAGTTAATATTTTTTTTTTGTTTGGCTTCATTCTTACTTCAAAACATTATTTCATTTTTCAAAGAGTTTGACAAAGTAATGCTTTTGTATGCTCAAAACAGAATGGTAAAGATACATATCTTTTATCACATTTTAAAAAATACAATGAACATTTAAAAAAAAAGTATACCTTTTATCACCTTTCTATCCTATGTTAATTTATTTATTTGCTTTTTCGTTGTAACGTATAGTAAAATTGTGTTAATACACTTTTTCAAAAAAAAAAAAAATGTTAATACAACATAGGCAATTTGGCATACTATACAGTAGAGCAACAAACAAAATACGACGGCAATGAAACGTCATCGTTTGAGAACGTTGCATTAAAGGCTCGCAAGTTTCCGCGTACTTGTAAGCTGTAAATCCAATGTCTCAAAAATATGTCATCAACCTTTCTCTCTCTCGTTTTAATTAAATTTTCAGTTTCTCTCTCTCTACCTAAATTGGTGGTTCCGTGATAGCTCAGTCTGCAAAGTTGTTGTCTTTCTTTTTAATTAGCAGATCTCTTTAGTCACTCTTTGTGTGTAACCAAAGAACCATGGAGCTCAAATTTCTCTCCAGAGCTCTTTTCTCCGCTCTTCTGCTCACAATACTTTCATCTTTCTCATCATCCTCTACTTTGATCTCCGGTAACAACACTTTTTCGATTATTTTCTTCCCCAAATAACTGTTTGAATGTTCTCAGCCCATTTGGTTAAGGAATTTTCTTGTTTTTTTTTTTTTTTGCAAAAAAATATTGCAGATGGTGTGTTCGAAATCGAATCTCAGAAATTGGTTACTGGAAGACACCTACTTCAGGCCAAGAAAAGCAAGTTCTTCTGGAGTCTCTCAGCTTTTTAAATTGGTTCTCTTTGCATGTATGAAGATAGTTAATAGTTCCAATTTTTTTTTATTATCCAATGTGTGAAAGCCCAGATACAAACCGGCCAGTAACGATTCCTGCATCTATATGGATCCATATACATAATAATTTCGATTCACGTTTCTTGATTCTGGTGTGTTTATGTTTTTAAATATCTTTTACTTTCTTGGCCATCAGTGTATAATTTGACTTTTCTCTTTTATCCATGGTAACAGAATGTACGGTGAACTTCGAGTTTATGAATTACACAGTCATAACAAGCAAATGCAAAGGTCCCAGATTCTCAGCAAAGCAATGTTGCTCTTCCTTGAAGGACTTTGCGTGTCCTTACGCCGACGAGATCAACGACCTGACCACAAATTGTGCAAGCACTATGTTCACTTACATCAATATTTATGGTAAATACCCACCTGGACTTTTCGCTAACGAGTGTCGAGAAGGTAAAGATGGTCTCGAGTGCCCTCCTATGCCTCCCAATTCAGAAGCAGACAGTGGCACCGCTTGTTCTCATGTTTGGATTACCGTTTCTGCAGCTTTATTAGTGGTTGTTATGTTGTTCTGAGGCCAGGATAAGCCAGAATGTCTGTAATGGTCTCCGTATATCTTATGGTTTAGGGAACTTCACAAACTTCTAATGATATATTTCTTCGAATGACTTTTGTGTATCCATCGTCTCTTCTTCTATAAGCCGACCAGCCAGAGGTTTCAACAAGCGATTTTAAATACAATATGTATAACAAATTAATGGTTTTTTATGGCTATGGAGAACAATCAATAGTGGAACACTATAAGTCTATAACTATACTTTCAGACGTGTAAAAGTACATTGTAAATATTTGCAGGTAACTGTTGCCAGCCTCTCACTTACAAACCGAATAGCTCAGTCTTCGTGAAGGTAAGAGACGTAAAAGTCCTGAGAGATTTCACCACAACAGTCTTGATTTGCGACGGAACTGCTTCCTTGAGATACACCAAGGACCAGGAAACGTGCTTAACTGCACACAGTAGTAATTAATAAACATGCAGTTGCGTAAGCATCATTCGAAAAAAAGGGATTTTTATGCATCTTTTGTGACAATTCCACATTCATTTCAGTAAAACATGTATATATAATATCAAAGCTATGTTTCAGACAGTAGCACTTGAGAAATGATGTTTTGGGTATTAAACCCGCTACGGAGGTTGAGAAAGAGGGTTGCATCACTTAAATAGTAAACTCACGAATATCATCAATATAACGACAGAGTATAACATCGACTTACATTACTGATAAGCTTTGCTCCATGCCACGCTGAGTCTACGCCGCAAGGAGGAGGGATTACTCTGACTCCATTGCATATATAAGAAGGAAGGTGGTCATGCAGTTCTTTCTCTAGCCTTTCTGGATACAGCTCACAAGACAAAAACCGCATAGGCATGTCAGTCTTGTATGCAAGAACTACTGATTATTTACTTCAAGAGTAAATTAGTGGAATCACAAAAGTGGTAGCAGTACTGCACCTGCAAGTCCTGGCAAACATGCGCTTCCTCCAGCCAATACTACAGTCTTGAACCAGCTATCATCACCTGTAACTCCTGCTGCATCACAATGATCCATACAGAGGGCGACTGCCTGGTGCAAACTCATTGCACGCCTGTTTTCGCAATGACAAAAACCAATCAAAGAATATCTATTTAAAATGTTTGGAGACTCTTCACAGCAACACAAATACAATGATGTAACTCTTGAGTAAATTAAATATAGGAGTCATGATGAACATAGTGGAACCTAACAAGTTTCTGTACGATACAGTATGGTCAGATGATAATCATTTCTAGTTTCAGAAGTTCAGATTTCATATCCTAGAGAGGCTTCAAAGTTTTATCTTCTTCATCACTGAAGGTAATAAGTTTTATTTTCTTAATCACTGATGGTAATTAGTAGGGTATGCCTTACAGTCCAGCAATACGTGGTTGGAATAATATCTCCCCTGTCTGAAAACGCTCCTTTGACAGAGTAAACCATCCTTCACCAGCAATTTTTATTGAAGCTTCTGTGTCTTTTGAAAGTTCAGCTTTATAATTGAGCGCCACATAACACAGGTTCTACGTTCGCATAACAAAAGCATCATGTAAACCAACTTACAAGAAAGAACTAGAGTCGGTTACTTCTTATGTTTAACTTTTAGTAAATAATTTAGGGGGCATTGTACAACATGTCTATCTTAAAGCCTCGCACAGGGATAAACCTTACTTTGGTTTACAAAAGAGCCATTTACGATGGAAACCTACGTAATTAATTGCTACCAGGGGCAGGTGGAAATACCTCTTTTAAAGTACGAACAGTGTAGAGCGATTGGAAGGTAATGTTGTTCTCCTGCATCTTCTCTTTAAGGAATCCCGTGAGTTTCAACGCTCCAAAACCAATGACTTCTACACCTATCTGGCGCATGACCTTGCCATGCAAAACTTGAAAACACCCAGCCAATGTAACTTGATTAGACACAAGTGAATTGTGCAGAGAGAATCAGATGGATACACAAGGGTTTTTTACAACAATTTGAAATGTTCACATATACATCTTTTTGACACAATTAACCAAATTCAGTACCAAGTCGGCTAAAAGTCATCAGAGGTTAAAAAAATGAATAATAAATAAGAAAAACAGTATACTTGGAAGAATGGTTATGACTTGAAAACCAACGTTGACAACAATTCCTGATGTCCGCCGTGCAGCATATAGAGCTAAAACAGCCTGAAAATATAGCACAGATCCGTCAGATTTTGCTTACGACTGTAACAGTAATAGAAGAAATCATGTTACAAGGAAGGCATAATACTATCTCCAGTTGATGGTTATGTATCAAATTCAGGAATATAAAAAGAAAACACGTTAATTAGTACTACTGGGTTAAATCGTGAAAATGAGGCTATAAAGACGGTGAATGAATCACTCTGAGAAAAACACTGCTCTGGATAAGCATAAAAAGCTCTTCAAAAAGTGAAGAAATACTCGCCTGATTAACTGCGCACACTGCAGGAACATTCATGTCAAACAAGACATTCAGGATAGCAGTCTTAAGTTGCCGCCTTGATGCCTTGGCTGATTCAGTATCTGCAAACAAAATTTAAAGAAAAACTTAAAACCCGGAACCACAAAGATGTGTAATCTTGAAGATAAAGACCTAAAATCAGTAGCTAACCGTCAAAATGACAGAGAGGCAGTGACACCACTATTGGCTGCATAGAGGGCTTAACCTGCATCCTGTAAGAAAATCATCACATAAGAAACTATATCCACATGTTACTTAGTCAAGAAATACAAAGCCATATGTTACTTTAACAAAGAGACAAAACAAACCTGGTGAAAATGGTTGCAAAGAACTGTTGAAGCCTGGCGTATATAGGTGACTCGATGTTGCCAAATTCCTGGCGATCAAACTAGTAAGAACTATCTTGTGTGCAAGAGAGAAGAACCAATCTTACTAACTTTGTAAATAATAAATAGTGGACTGCTTCAGCCCCAAGATGAACTCACCAGAAAAGTCGCAGAACGTCCGGAAGGTGAAGCATACTTACTCCAACCAAACTTGCAATATCCAGAACCACCTAAATGAAAACAAAGAATCTAAAACTCTACTATACAAGTTCACAATCTCATTGTACATAAAAACAAAGAACAAAGCATACCATCAATAATTATAGAGCCAGGAACTTGTGCCCTCTGTCCATAAATGCGCATGAAAGACAACTCTCCTGATTGACCAGAAAGCATTCTGCAAAAGAAAAAAGCTACTAAACCTTGAATCGTCTTATACTCACCATACATTGATTCTGCAAAAAAATAGCTAATAAACCTAGAATTGTCTTATAATCATCCCCAAACACACATTGATTCAACTATTGACTAATCAAAAACAAAGAGATCATCACGATCGCGATCAGTCCTCAATATCCAATTCGTAATCTCACCGAAGAGGATAACCAGAGCGCAAACTAGTTTCAGCGAAGAAGATGGAGTCCCATGAACCTTGCGAACACTGGAGGTAGAATATCCAGAGACGATTACCACCAGCTAAGCGTTTCAAGGCTTTGCACGCTAAGCTCAATTTCACCGCGTCTCTTGGCTCTATCATCATCAGAATCTGGATTAGAATATCCATCGGTAGATGATCGAAAGCGCCAAGAGAAGACAGAGGAACCTGGATCGCGCTCTGACTCGCCGAATCCTTGCCGCTGTTCGATCGGCTCCACACCGATCCCCAAACTTTCCTCAGAATCATGGCCGAGGCTCCTCGTCGCGACTCTTCCCGAGAATTTTCCCGAGAAAATGAATCAGGAAATTTTTGATACACGAGTTTTCTAGTTTGGATGAGACTGACCGACGTGGGTGTTTGAGATAGGGACACGTGTCAAAATCGAGCGCCGAGATTTTTGTTACTCCAGGCGCGAAGTTTAGTTGAGAGTGGTCTCACTGACCGACTCAAATGTCACTCATCACATAACGATATTTTGTGAACCCAATGAAGGAAGTATCGGAGTGGTCAGGACCACGTGCTCCAGCTTATTTTTCAGTTTGGTTAAGAAATTAAGAAAAACACATTAAAAATACTAAGAAATATGTTTTTTTCTTTCATATTGATGACTTTATATGTTTTGCAGATTTTGTGAAGATATTAGTGACGTCTGCAAAATTATTTACTTGCTTAATTGTTTGTCAAATACATGTGGAATGTCCAATTGGTAATAGATGTAGCTTTAAAATTTTTACTGGAAAGTTAAAAAAATTACTTTGAATAATTGGCTATAGAAAATATTTGTAGAACTGTAGATTATTTTAGGAGCTGTGATCTTTAAAATATCATTAAAATTTAATTGTTTTGAATTTGGTGCTTTAGAAATACTTCTGAAAAGCAGCCGTTACCGATTACACTCCAAAACTACGATGATGTGGGATACGTGGCTCTTTATGATTGGATTTAGCTTGCTGATGTGGATGCAAAGAATGAAGCAACCTTTTTTTTTTAATAAGGGAACCGGAAGAGTATAGATTTGGAGACGCTGTGTATAAAATGGATGCTCAGATCCGGCGGTGATTACCTAATTCTCAACCAGTTTTTTTCCTTCAGATTGGGTATCGAATTTTCTTCTCATATATATATATTTTAATTTATCTGATTATGTTTCTGGTGAAACGAAACCTCTATTTTCAAAATTAGGGTTTTTAGGCGTTGATGACGATCCAATCGAATCTGTATACATATATTTCGTGTTTTGTGGTTTATGCTGAGTGAATGAAATTGAAGAAAAAATGATCTTCTGTTTCCGAATTGCTAGGGTTTATGAGTGAATTTCAATTGAATTATCGAATAATTTAGATTTCTGGAGAAGTTGTAAACGTAATTTAGAATTCTAATCAGAATTGTTAATATGATATTCGTCTCAGAGTTAGAATTATGAATTGGGATGAATATGATCTTCGTCTCAGAGATTGAATTTACTGTTGCAGGTTTGGAAGCTTGATTGATTCGTGATCAAGCGGTCTAATATGGCTGACTTTGGTTTGTTCTGTTTCCCTTCTTTTATGGAACTTTGAAACATTTTCATTTTGTGTACTCACAAGTCTGATTACAATGAAACTGAAGATGAATATATGGCTGATGAATACGACATGGATGATCTTGAGGATGAGATGAATGCAGAGTTTGATGCTAGAGACATCGACGCATCTGATTCAGAAGTCGAAGATTTCGAACAATTGGTTTGTCTTCCTCTTTCATATCTTGGTCCTCTGATTGATAACAACACTCAAACTATTTGTACATGAATTGATTCAGAACAAGGCTGCAGATACATCTGCAGCTCAAGCTCGGAACGGAAAGGACATTCAGGGTATACCATGGGATAGACTTAGCGTTACTAGAAAAGACTACAGAAAAACTAGGCTTGAACAGTATAAGAACTATGAAAATGTTCCTAACTCCGGAGAGGCTGCTGGGAAGGTGACTTACTTGGTTTTCATGATCCTCCAAGTTTATTTATCTCTTTAGGAGATAATTTTCTCATTCTAGTCGTGCTTATTGGAACTAGCATTGCACGGCAACCGAGAAAGGCAGCTCTTTCTATACCTTCAGGAGCAATTCTAGATCAGTGAGATCAACCATTCTTCATTTTCAGGTTTGTGAAATGCACAATTTGCACTCTGTGTTTTCAATGCTATGTCTCATGTTTTTCTAGTATTGCTGATGGTAACATAGTTTCATGGAAAGCTGATCATAGTTAGCCTGAATTATTTTTGTCCTTTTTGTTGCAGTTGAGGAATTTGGTGTGGGCTACATCAAAACATGATGTTTACCTCTTGTCCAACTACTCTATCAGCCACTGGTCTTCTTTGACAGGTTCCAGGAATGAAATTCTCAACGTTAAAGGTCATGTAGCTCCTTCTGAGGTTCGTCTCTCAAGCCTTATACAAACTATGTAACTAATCTGACTCGGTCTGTTGGGGTTTTTCTTAACCGGATATTCGATATTTTTCAGAAACATCCGGAGAGTTTGTTAGAAGGATTTACAGAAACTCAAGTTAGCACTCTTGCTGTAAAAGAAAGGCTGCTAGTTGCTGGTGGGTTTCAAGGAGAGCTCATTTGCAAGGTTAGTTTAGAGACGTGTAATTGGGATATTAAGATTAATAGCAACTCCCCACGGTGTTTCTACTAATGCTTTGAAGTCTCTTTTCATTTATTTGAAGTTGCTTACTCATGTTCTAAATTGTGTTTCCTCGGCGACCAGCATCTTGATAGACCTGGTGTGAGTTTCTGCTCACGCACAACTTACACAGAAAACGCTATCACCAACGCAGTAGATATATATAGAAACTCCAGGTACTGTCTTTGCCTTTCGTACTTGGTGGTATCGGGCTTCTTATTTTAGACAATATAACAAAAGAGAAACTAAAACTAGTTATATGGTTTTACTAGTGGCGCTCTTCACTTCATGGCCTCAAATAATGACTGTGGAGTCAGAGACTTTGACATGGAGAGGTATCAGCTTGTCCAACTCTTCCGTTATCTTTGGCCTGTCAACGTAAGCTCACTTAACTTCTCATTTCGTTTGGCTCTTGTGAGGTCTAAATTTATGATTTTGGGAAATATTAACAGCATAGCTCTCTAAGTCCTGATGGAAAACTAGTAGCAGTCGTTGGAGATGACCCAAATGGTCTATTGGTAGACTCAAGCAACGGACAGGTACTTAACATTCTGCTTTCCAGTACAGTCTATTTTTATTCCGGGTAGCCCCTTACGGGTTTTGAATTTTTTTTTGCAGACGGTCGGGACGCTAAAAGGTCACTTAGATTATTCATTTGCATCGGCTTGGCATCCCAACGGTGTGACATTTGCCACAGGAAACCAAGACAAGACCTGTCGAATATGGGACACAAGGAAAACCTCGGAGGCAGTTGCTGTACTAAGAGGTAACCTTGGAGCGGTCCGGTCCATTAGATTCACATCAGACGGACAGTACATTGCGATGGCAGAGCCAGCAGATTTTGTCCATGTGTATGATACAAAAGCAGGTTACAAAAAGGAGCAAGAGATTGATTTCTTTGGAGAGATTTCTGGGATATCGTTTAGCCCAGACACTGAGTCTCTCTTCATCGGTGTTTGGGACCGGACTTATGGAAGTCTCTTGGAGTATGGTCGAACCAGAGACTACTCTTATCTCGATTCATTGCTTTGACAAAATAAAATTTCAAAATAAAAAGAAACATACGTAAAATAATCTGTTATATACCGTATTGGTTTAGATTTCATACCGACAAGAAAAGAGAGAGAGATTTCGAAGCTGTTCTGTTGTGTAACTTTATTTGTTGTACTTTTAAAAATGACATTTCCAGAAAGTTTGGGATTGTCTTGGGATCATAAAAATCTCATAGAAATATAGGGTTTGAATGGTAACCAAGGAACGGGAACGAATAGTCAATTTCTTATCATTCCTTAAAAAAACTATT
>JABAYD010095691.1:0-10383 GCA_014822095.1 Diplotaxis tenuifolia | reverse complement strand
CCGTAAATCCAAGAAAAGAATTGATTCCACAAACATATTTTGATATAGTTACAGAAATTTTATGAATATGGTTGTTCATTGGCAACATTATAAGTGTAGTGTTAATTTGGGGTTTACTCAAATATTCAACATAACACTATGTGCTAGTGGTATAGATATATGTTTAATACAGGTCTTTCAATGAAATGTATGTTTCTTGTCTTTCAATAAAATGTATGTTTCTTTAAGGATCATCTTACATAATATTTAATCAAACATTTAGAATATAAAATAGAGATAAAGCTGGAAAAATCGGAAAAAAAAGTCAAATGGTTTATAGAAAACCAAAACTCTAAAATTCATCAACCATAAGTTTATATTTAAAATTATACAAATTTAGTTAGGATAAATATTAGATAAATTATTCGTTAAAAATATCATGCACTAACCATTATATTATTTATAATTAAACCGCTAATAACAATTATAAATTTGTTGTAAAATAGATGAAAAGGTTGTAACAAGAGAATGGACTTATTGACACTGATTCTTTCGAACAATCGTGCCGTCTTTTGCTTTATGATCTCCACGACACGCCGTTTCATTTACTGAAGAATAGTAAAGCAGACAGACAAACCCGTATCTTTCCGTGTGTAGAGAGAGAGAGAGAGTCCAATCCATCACTATCGTGTTTCTCCTCCGACAACACTGTCTGAGACACCGAGGAAGAGTGAAAGAGAGCGATAAACATGGAGAGCAGCGAGGAAGAAGACGACTTACCCTCCATAGAAAGCATAACTCCTCAATCAAAGATCGATTCCGTTCACCAGTCTCTCACCGAAAAGGTTCCTCCTTTCTCTTTGTTTCGCTACTTTTAGTAACTTGCTTCTTCATATGAATCAATCCCATTCCACTTTGAGATTGTTTTCTCGAAGGGGTCTTCTCGAGTCTTACTCATTCATCAAAAGCCTTAGACTTTAACATAGATCTCTTAGTTCATGAGAAAGGACTCAAACCTAAGAGTAAGATTTGCTCCATGATTACTTTCTTCTGTTGTGTTGATTTGGTGAATGTTAAACGATGCAGGGGATTAGAAAACTGTGTTGTGAGCTTTTGGATTTAAAGGATGCTGTGGAGAATATGTGCGGTGATATGCGTACAAAGTACCTTGCTTTCTTGAGGTAATACAACAACGCTACTGATTGCAATTTTGAGTGGAAGATTCTTGTATTGGTAGTGTGATAAGAGAGTCTCTGTTCCATACAGAGTGTTTTCTGTTAGAGGTCTCATGATTGGTTGTTATTTTTTTTTGTAGAATATCTGAAGAGGCAGTGGAGATGAAGCAGGAGTTAGCTGAGCTACGGAAGCATATATCTTCTCAGGGGATACTTGTGCAGGATCTGATGTCTGGACTTGGCCGCGAGATGGATGAATGGAAGCGATCCTCTGGTGATGCAGATGAGTCAGAAGAGGTCGAGGATCCGTTCCCTAATGAAATAACCGATCCAAAGTCTGAGTTCCTTGAGAAGATTGACATTCTTTTAGCTGAACATAAAGTGGATGAAGCACTTGAGGCAATAGACACCGAGGAAAGAACCAATCCAGAACTCAAAGGATCAGGTTACAAGTCTGCTTTAACCGAAAGAAAGACTGTTCTTGAGGATCAGCTCCTAAGGATCTGTAAACAACCTTCAGTTAATGTTACCGAGTTAAAGCATGCGTTGAAAGGGCTAATCAGATTGGGAAAAGGCCCTTCAGCTCACCAACTTCTTCTCAAGCATTACGCCACAAGCCTCCACAGAAGAATCGAAGTCTTTCTTCCTTCATGCTCCTCCTGCTCAAACACGTTTCCAGCAACTCTCTCTAAGCTTGTTTTCTCCAATATCTCATTAGCCGCGAAAGAATCTACAACCATGTTTGGTGACGATGACAACCCTGCGTACTCTAACAAAGTCGTTCAATGGGCAGAGAGGGAAGTTGAGTATCTTGTGCGTTTGGTTAAAGAGAACGCAGCTCCTTCCGAGACGGTTTACGCGTTGCGTGCAGCGAGTGTGTGTCTTCAAGACTGTCTTAACTACTGCAAAGTGTTGGAACCTCAGGGGTTGATTTTGTCTAAGCTGTTCTTGGTGCTGTTTCGGCCTTATGTTGAAGAGGTGTTGGAGCTTAATTTTAGAAGGGCGAGGAAGGTTATCTTTGACTTGAACGAAAGTGATGAAGGGTTGGAATCATCTTCCGAGTTTGTGGCGGTGTTATCTGAGTTTGCAATCGCTTCAGACACGACAATGATAGATTGTAGCATTCGGTTTATGCAAATTGTGCAAGTAAGTTAGCTCTTATAACCAATGTTCAGAAAATGTTAAGCAGTAACTAGGCGCTTTGTAGAAAATTAATAAACTATTTTTAGAACACTGCTTATAGCACTGTTTTTACTAGTTTCTGTGATTCTTGAGACATAAGTTTATTGAAGCTCTATTTGTTTCTTACAGGACATACTTGAGCAGCTAACACCTCTAGCTGTGTCACACTTTGGAGAAAGTGTGTTAGCGAGGGTTCTCCAACTATACGATAAATACATCGACTTTCTGATCAAAGCCTTACCTGGCCATGCAGACGAAGACGGTCTTCCAGAGCTTCAAGACCATACCATTCTCACCAGAGCCGAGACAGATTCAGAGAAGCTTGCTCTTCTTGGAGCTGCGTTCACAATCCTAGACGAACTCTTACCAAAATCACTTGTCAAAGTCTGGAACCTCGAGATTGAAAACGGTGGAGGAGATGGTGGTGATAGTAGTAGTAGTAGTCTTTCTCTGATCAGTAGCTCTGCACCGGAGTTGAAAGAGTGGAAACGACACATGGTTCAGTCGTTTGATAAACTTAGAGACTACTTCTGTCTGCAGTTTGTTTTGAGCTTTATCTACTCAAGGGAAGGGCTAACTCGGTTAGATGCGTTTATCTATTTAACCGAGACACCTGATGACTTGCATCTACCTTCTTTACCGTTTCAGGTCACTTCCTATTTCTTTGATCTGGTTTTATAGTTCTTGGTTTGATAAACTTTGTGTCTTGTCTCTCTTGATATGCAGGCGTTGTTTTCTAACCTACAACAGTTAGCTATCATTGCTGGGGATGTTCTGCTTGGGAAAGAGAAGCTGCAAAAGATTTTGCTAGCTAGATTAACCGAGATGGTTATAATCTGGCTATCGAACGAGCAGGAGTTTTGGAGTGCGTTTGAGGATGAGTCAACTCCACTTCAGCCATTTGGGTTGCAACAGGTAACAAACAACACACTCTTCTACCACTCTTATATATTGTACACAGAGCCGGCCAAAATTAAATATTTATAGATTATTTGATACTTTTATAAAAGAACTAAATGACAATTTGTTTTTAAAAATCATGTTTTCATAGTATACTATTTATTTATATCTAAATCCTAACAATATAGAATTCATTGAATATTTTTTTTGAATGTTTGCATAAATAAAAAACTTTTTTTTTTAATGTTTTTGGAATAATTATGTGTAGGTCATTCTACTAAAAATACACCTAAATATATACATTATTTAAATGGGGGCCATTAAAATGTTTCAATTGAATGTATATTGTATCATCAGCTTTGGCTGATGATTGGGGTAGAAGTTGAAGTGTTTGGTTACATTTTTACAGTTGATACTGGACATGAACTTCACAGTGGAGATAGCTCGTTTCGCGGGTTATCCATATAAAGTGGTACAGAACCATGCATCAGGGGTGATCAGTAGAGCTATCAACATCTTCTCCTCAAGAGGCATCAACCCACAAAGGTAATAATAATGAGAAAAACACTCTTTATAGATTCTCTCTCAACAATGGAATTAAACAAAAAGTCTCTCTCTATGTGGTTTTCTTTCAACCAGCTCACTCCCGAAGGCGGAGTGGTTCACGGAAGCAGCTAAGTCAGCTATCAACAGGCTGCTCATGGGGTCTGATGAAGCTTCAGAAGCAGAAGAAGAATATGAGTGTGAAGAAGAAGAAGAAGAAGGAGATGGTCACATTGTCCTCCCTGAGATTGACGATGACGAACATTCAGACTCGATAGAAACTTCTTCTCTATCTACAATGGACTCGTTCGAGTCTTTTGCTTCTGCGAGCATGGCTGACCTTGAGAGTCCCAGCTTCACCGATTCTGAGTCCTGAACCAGTCTTTGTCTTACGTTGTTATTAACCAAAATCCATTTGCAAATTAAATTTCGGTTCTCGGTTATGTAAGCCCATTTACGGCCCATTTGGTATGACTAGGTTCGCGAGTGTTCGGCAAGTAAAATAGAAAAATATTATTCCGACCATCGTTGACAGAGAGAGAAGATAAATAAAAGAAGAAAAGTCGCAAGTGGTCTCTTTCTCTCACTCTAATTTCCTTTGGCTCCAAGGCGGTCTCTCTCTATATATATCTCGTCTTCTTCCTCCTGGCTCTTTCCATCTTATTTTTGCAGTCTCTCTCTCTCTCTCGCCCCTGAGAAATCGAAATCGAAATCGAAATCGTCTGTGATTGATTCCGTAGATCGTTCTTTGTTTCTTCCTTCCGTAATTTCTCGTCAGGTACCAACTTGATTGAGATTTGCTATTTTCAGTTTTAATGCGAGATTATGCGTTCGTAGCTATGGATTTTCTGGAATTACATAGATACGATTAAGTAGGGCATTTTGATTTTACCCGTTTTTGGGATCCCTAGCGAGCGATGCTGATTTAGGGATTATTCAAATTTTGATTTGTGTTTTTTTACGTTAATTGATTGACGTGCAAGATTTGATTGTGGCAGAGTTTGTTTGTTAGTGTTTCGTGTTTTGGTGAATTATGTGGTTGTTGCAAAGATATTTGAGCCTTTTAAGGTTTTCAAAGTTTACTAATTGCTAGAATCTGAATATATTTTGTGTCATTGTGTACAGAAAGTGAGTAGTACGCCCATTGCATCAACAACCACGACGAGTACAGGATCGGGTTCTTTATTTGTGGAGTCAGAGAAGAATATGAGCTCTCAAGTCAGAAGAGATAGGCCTCGTTCCAATCCTCAGCAGCAAACATGGGTTCCTAGAGGTGCAGCAGCTACCTCCGTTGTGAATGATCCTTCTTTGCCTCCTACTAATAATACAGACCGAAGCTCAGAAAGCCTTGACACACGTCCTCTTCGGCAGCGTAACGGCTCTGGTCGTCCCTCTTATAACCAGCACCAAAGGAGCAATGTTGTTGTTGGTCCACCTCCTCAACCTAATCGACAAAGAAGAAATAATGCTCCTGGAATTTTACCTGAGAATCGTCAAAGAGTTGCTTCGTCTAGGACTCGGTGGCCTGTGAATCAAGGGAAAAAGGTGGTTACGGAGGAGAGAACTGTGTCGACAGACCCGAACTTGCCTCAGCTTGTTCAAGAGATTCAAGAGAAGCTGGTGAAGAGCTCTGTCGAGTGTATGATTTGTTATGACATGGTTGGCCGGTCTGCGAATATCTGGTCTTGCTCGAGCTGTTACTCCATCTTCCATATGCATTGTATCAAGAAGTGGGCTCGAGCACCAACGTCCGTTGATTTGATGGCTGAGAGAAATGTTATCGGTGCTTTTGTGGAAAGAGAAAAGATCCTCCAGCTGATCCGTATATTACTCCACATTCATGCGGGGAGCCGTGTGGGAAGCCGTTAGAGAAAGAGTTTCCTGGAGCAGCTGAGATGGGTAAAGATGATCTTTGTCCTCATGTCTGTGTCCTGCAGTGTCACCCTGGTCCTTGTCCTCCCTGTAAAGCCTTTGCTCCACCTCGTAGCTGTCCCTGTGGTAAGAAAAAGATTAATACTAGATGCTCTGAGCGGAGATCTGTTATTGTTTGTGGGCAGCGTTGCGAGAAGCTTCTCGACTGTGGGCGTCATCGATGTGAGAGGACGTGTCACGTTGGCCCTTGTGATCCTTGTCAGATACCAGTAAATGCCACATGTTTCTGCAAGAAAAAAGTGGAGACAGTTATTTGCGGAGAGATGAACGTGAAGGGAGAGTTGAAAGCAGAAGATGGTGTGTATTCATGCAATTTTAGCTGTGGGAAGCCTCTTGGATGTGGGAATCATTTCTGTTCCGAGGTTTGTCATCCTGGACCTTGCAGGGACTGTGAGTTACTACCCAGTAGAGTTAAGACTTGCTATTGTGGCAAAACGCGTCTAGAAGAGCAGATCAGGAGTAGTTGCTTGGACCCGATTCCTTCTTGTTCAAACACATGCAGGAAGCTTCTTCCGTGTGGGTTACATACTTGCAACGAAGTGTGCCATTCTGGTGATTGCCCTCCTTGTTTAGTCAAAGTCAAACAGAAATGCCGGTGTGGGTCAACATCGCGGACTGTGGAATGCTACTACACAACCTCTTCAGAAATGGAGAAGTTTGTGTGCGCTAAGCCATGCGGGCGTAAGAAGAACTGTGGGAGGCACAGATGTAGCGAGCGTTGCTGTCCTCTTTTGAACGCGAAGAAGAATGATCTATCTGGCCCTTGGGACCCACACGCCTGTCAGTTACCATGCGGTAAGAACCTAAGGTGCGGGCAGCATTCTTGTGAATCGTCTTGTCACAGTGGTCATTGTCCTCCTTGCCTCGAAATGATATTCACTGATCTTACATGTGCTTGTGGAAGAACTTCGATTCCTCCACCACTTCCATGTGGGACACCTGTTCCTAGCTGCCAGCTTACATGCTCGATTCCTCAGCCTTGTGGCCATTCTGCAACTCATGGATGCCATTTTGGAGATTGCCCTCCTTGTTCTGCTCCCGTTGAAAAGAAATGTGTTGGTGGTCACGTGGTTCTCAGAAACATACCGTGTGGGTTGAAAGACATTAGATGTAACAAGATCTGTGGAAAGACGAGACGTTGTGGCTTGCATGCTTGTGCCAGAACTTGTCACCCAGAGCCTTGTGACAGTTGCAATGAATCTGAAGCAGTTACGCGTGTTACATGTGGACAGACGTGTGGTGCTCCTAGAAGAGACTGCAGGCACGTTTGTGCGGCTCTTTGCCATCCTTCTCAGCCTTGCCCTGACTCAAGATGTGAATTCCCAGTTGCAATTACATGTTCGTGTGGTCGCATAACTGCTACAGTTCCTTGTGATTCTGGAGGAGGAAGCGCCAGCAGTCTTCAGGTTGATTCTGTCTATGAAACCTCTGTTTTGCATAAGCTTCCAACGCCTCTTCAGCCTGTTGATATGAACGGAACCCGAATCCCTCTCGGACAGAGAAAACTTTCATGTGATGATGAGTGTGCTAAGCAGGAGCGTAAGAGGGTTCTTCAGGATGCGTTTGACATCACAACACCAAATCTTGACTCTTTACATTTCAGCGAGAACTCTGCTATGACAGAGATTATTTCAGACATATATAGGCGTGATCCGAAGTGGGTACTGGCTGTTGAAGAGCGCTTCAAGTTCTTGGTACTTGGGAAAGTCAGAAGAAACACAAGTGCCCTCAAGGTCCATGTCTTCTGCCCGATGCAAAAGGATAAACTAGACACGGTTCGGCTTCTAGCTGAGAGGTGGAAACTTGCTGTTACCATCGGAGGGTGGGAGCCAAAAAAGTTTATAGTGGTTCACGTTACACAAAAGTCGAAACCTCCAACACGGATCATTGGAGCTAGGGGTGGTGGTGCTGTCTCGGTAGGTCACCCACCGTCCTTTGATCCGCTGGTGGATATGGATCCTAGGCTTGTGGTTTCTTTATTAGATCTTCCGAGGGAGGCGAACGTCAATGCGGTGGTGTTGAGATTTGGGGGTGAATGTGAGCTTGTTTGGCCGAATGACAAGAACGCTTTGGCCGTGTTTAGCGATCCTGCTCGAGCCGCCACTGCCATGAGGAGGCTGGACCACGGTTCTGTTTATCAAGGAGCAGTGGTTCTCCAGAACGCCGCGCAATCTCCATCACTCGGTAATGCATGGGGGAAATTACCGGGCAGCTCATCCTGGGATGTGCAGAGAGCAAATCCATGTAATCAAGCCTCTGCGTGGAGATCAGCAACGAGCAACACTCCAGTTGTTACGTCAACTAACCGTTGGAGTGTACTAGAACCCGAGAAGACTAAAACGTCCGCTTTGGTTCAGACAGAAGAGAGCAGCAGTTCAGAAGCTGTCGGTAAAAATGTGGTGGAAGGCTCAGGAGAAGTAGTGGAAGGCTCCGGGGAAGAAGTGGTGGATGATTGGGAGAAGGTATGCGAGTGAGAATATGACAATGACGATGACTTTGAATTTTTCACCTTCTTTGCTATGTATTAAAACGGCAGGTTCAGACATATAATTTATTAGACTTAACGCGTTCACAACAGCTGTGGTGAGCTGAGTCGACGCCCTATTTCAGAGCAGATGATAGTCAACTACACGTGACGTTTCTGTCTTAGCGTTATTTGACTTTTTGGTTAGTTTAAAACTATAAAACTATTTGTGCTCAGTCTGCCGTGTGTCTTTTTTTTTATTGAAAAAAATTGGTAATACTTCTGTTTCTTGCCAACTACGTAAGTAATAAATACATCATGTGGTAATAAGGTTATTCGTTGATTAGTATATATGTCTTTAACAAGAACCATTGTAGACCGAAGCAAGAAGGAATCGTCAAGCCCTCAAATCAAAAGCGTTAATATCCATGTCTTGTCGAGAGACACAGCCACATTGTATGTCTTGTACGCATCTTCACATTGTATGTTGTAAGTTTAAGTTCTTTAGTAAAGATAAATTGCCCAGCACAGAAAAAAAACTCACTATGCAGTAACACCTATAGTGTCCACTGTCCAGTAAAGTCTCATTAAGGGGTGTGACTAGGGATCTTGCCTTAAAGAACCCTCCTACCAAATTTACGATAGTCCATTAAGCAAATAAAGCTTACATTTTTCCAGTCTAAATATGTTTGGTAAACTGTTAAAAGTAAGAGCCAAACAAAAAAAAAATGAAAACTTGCATAAAAAAAACTTGTAAAAGTCAGAACACTCGAAGCAGAAATTTCTAAAAACTTGCATAAAAAAATTAGAACAAAAATTAGTTGGGTATGCAAAAAAATTTTATGAAAAGTACCAAAATTTGTGGTTTATGTAAATAATGTTATTCATTCAGTTACTATTTACTAGTATGTGTACTTCTCTTGAAATTGTGATGTAATAAGGTTATTATGTTGAATGTCTACAACACCATTAGGCAAATAGGAATCTATTACCAGCAAAGGCCAACTAGTCCAAAGGAAGTGTAAAGATTGAAAGATTACGTTTCAAACTTAAATGTTCCAAAGAACCATCTTAGTTTTATACATATAATCCATCAATAAGAATAAGTTTGTGCACATACATACACACACATTATAATAAATTGTTTTCAGCTCCAACCATGAAAAATATAGTAAGAAGGAAGCTGATGAATCTTTGTGTACACCTATATATCCATTCTTCATCTGAAATACTGCTAAAAGTGCTGGCTCACACGCCTATGGGAGAGTTCCTTACACATCGGTTTATGATGTGCAAATACAAAGCGAGCCACACCGTGACAATAACAGAAGCTTTAGCTCCAACATACCCAACTACTTGACGTCCTCTCTCTGTAACCTCTCCCTGAACCAATTCAAAGCTTCTCCTAAACCCTTGTAACGTCTTCAACATCAAGAACACAATAATTGACTTGGTAGTTTCCAATGTTACTCTCCCCGTGACATCAAACATAAACCTCCTGTTACTTGGAACAGCTAACGTAGTTGAGATCGCATCACTCCAACCATTACTCTTGAAACCATCTTCTTCAACCTCTTCAATCACAGCACTACTAGACTTTGAAGCTGTAGTAAAGACCTCATGAGATGTTCTTACGATAGTCTCAAGCGCACCGTTACAAACCGAGACAAGAACGTCTTTGACACTATCCTGATGCTTAGGATTCGTCATGCCTTCAAAGATCTGATCAAAGGCGTTAATATCCATCGTCTTGTCTAAATAAACAGACACTGCAGTGCTTGTAAACCTCTCGATACAATCAGCTAAAAGCTCTCTACACTTATCATCACAAAGCAAACTCAACAACCACTGAGGCGTCCTCTCGGAAGAATCATCATCATCATCATCACCACCACGTGTCACGACCTCGTTGGAGCGAAACCCAAGGACGAGATTCTTAGCAAAGCTACCAACAACAACAGAGAAGAAACCAGTACCAGCCTTTGAGAAAACCTTATCAACAACACTCGTCTCCTCCTTCTCAGAATCAACACCAACCTTACAAGACTCAGACTTTAACCCACGAGAGACACCGATTGTCAAAGCCTGAGAGACCCTCGAGAGAGAATCCGTAAACTCGTCGGAAGTTGCGATCTTTGCCATCTGTTTGAAGCTGTTCGGGATCTCGTCGGAGTCGGAGATGAGGAAGGTTTTCAGGTCACGTGAGAC
>JABAYD010095625.1:0-10100 GCA_014822095.1 Diplotaxis tenuifolia | reverse complement strand
TAGGGTTCAGAGGGTTCTTCTCTAAATCGAGAGAGATAGTCTTCTCCCTTTACAAAGTAGCGAAATCAAAATAATTCCAAAGCTCTAGAGTTGTTTCTCTGTAAAAAGTAGCGTAGAATAAAATAGAAAAGAGGAAAAGAAGATATATGGAGGCTCCTGGCGGCTGGGAGAGAAAATTAGAAGAATTAGGGCAAATCCCGAGATATGTTGTAATTTCCTTAAAAATCGCTGCCGCAGGAACATGCATTTGGGTTGCTCCGCTCGATCGGAACAGTCACTTCAGACTGTTCTGTGTGAAAATCACCAAATTGTACTCTTTTCTGCCTCTTTTGCTCCAAGTGATTCTTCTTCCTTCCAATAGGTCATAAAGGACTAAAAGGACTCGATAAAGACTCAAAAACTCTTTAGAAAACATTGTTAGAATGTGTTAACAACACCATATATCATCCACGTATCCATATGATCTCGCAGATTGTGTCAGCAATAGACCTATATTCGGCTTCTGCAGAGGAGCAAGAGACACGATCATGTTTCATTGTTTTCCAAGACAAAGGTGAGCCGGTCAACTGAATAAACCAACCTGTTAGAGACCGCCGCGTTGTGGACCAAGCTGTGAGTTTGAGTTATGTGTTTGCTCGAAGTAATATACCTTGGCCAGGCTTGTTTTTCAAGTATCTCACAACCCGTACGGCTGCGTCCCAATGTTCTGATCTTGGAGCACTCATAAACTGTGATAGTATGTGAATCTAGAAAGCTAACTCAGGTCTGGTAGTACCCAAGTAAATCAGTTTACCAATCAAGTGACGGTAACTGGTTAGGCCCGAGAGCAAATCTCCATCAGCCAGAGCTGATTTATGGTCCTGCTCGAGAGCAAAAGAGACTGGTCGAGCGCCTAGGAGACCTGTTTCAGAAATAAAATCCAATGAATATTTTCTTTGACATAGATAAATACCAGAAGAATTTCTGATGTCTTCAATGCCAAGTAAATATCAAAGTATCCTCAAGTCTTTCAGGTGAAAACAAGAGCTGAGGTATTATTTGAAGTTAGCGATGACTGAAACCGAATTGCCTGTAATGATCAAATCGTCAGTACACATGAACATAAATGGTGATTTGTTCTTTTTCATATACGAACAGAGAATAGTCTGAGTGACTCTGTTCGAACCGTAATTCTTTAAGGCAAAGGTTAACTTTGCAAACCAACAACGCGGGGCCTGTTTCAAGCCATAAAGAGACTTATGTAATCGACAAACCTGAGTTTGACCTGGAGTACGAAACCCGAGAGGTAATTGCATATACAACTCTTTTTTGAGATTACAATGAAGAAATGTATTATGCACGTCCATTTGATGTACTTCCCAATCATGAGAAGCAACCAGCTGGAGAAAAGCACGTATGTTTACCATTTTGACTACGGGCGCGAAGGTTTCGTTGTAGTTAACCCCCTCTGTTTGGTTATTTCCGCATACTACTAATCGAGCCTTGTATCGTGAGAGGGTCCCATACGCGTTGAATTTCAATATGAAAACCCACTTACATCCCAAATCCTTTTTCCCTGCAGGTGAGGTAACCACAGTCCAGGTGCCATTGTCTTCGCACGCTACTATCTCGTCAGTAACCGCGTCTCGCCAGTGTTTGCCAATGAAAGCTTCTTTATAGCTTGTAGGCTCAACAGCGGAGATAATTTCCATAGTATAAGCTTGGTAGTTGGGAGAGAATCGAGCGCTTGAGACATAATTATCCAGAGGATAAGGTGTTGCAGACGGTGGGGGATTGTGTAACAATATGGTTACATAGTCTGCTAATCGTGTTGGAGCTTTCTTGGTACGTTGGCCACGTCCAAGAACCTCATCTGCGACAGGTTCAGTGGGTTGCAGTACCATGGCTGGAGTAGTTGTGTCATGAGCAGCTGCAGGCGCCGAGGATGACGAAGATGGAGTAGTTTTTTCTTCCTTAGTCATAGTCGGAGCAGAAGTGGGTAACACATATGATTCATTATGTAATGGCTGCGGAGCTTCATCAATTTCTTCGTCATCAACAGATGAAAAATCAGCCATAGGAAGTAAAATAGATGATGCAGACGAGTTATGTATCTCCAAGAAAGGATATTCTGATTCACTAAACACCACATATCTGGAAACTGAAACTTTTCCAGTATCTAAATAATACACTCGCCATCCTTTCTTGTTAAAAGGGTATCCAATGAACACTGAACGAGTACCTCTTTCCTCAAACTTATCACCACCATGTCTTTGGTTATGGGCGTAACACAAGCAACCAAAAACACAGAGATGATTCGTTGGAAGGAGGTCTCTTGTAAACGAGTTTGAAAGGAGTCTGCCCATTGAGCAGTTTTGTTGGAGTATGGTTTATCAAATAACCTGCAGCAAGTGCACAATAACCCCAAAATTCCATCGGTAGATGTGCTTGAAATCTGAGTGCTCGAGCCGTGTTGAGAATATGCCGGTCTTTACGCTCGACATGGCCATTTTGTTCAGGCTTCCCAACACAAGACGTTTCATGAATGATTCCATGTTCTGCAAAAAAAAATCTTACAAGCAAATAAAATCAGATCCGTTATCACTACGGATGGTCTGCATCTTTGTATCAAATTGCCTATCAACAAGTGCGATGAAGTTCTTAAGGTGTGTTGGTACTTCTCGTTTGTTTGGAAGGAGATAGATCCAAACGCACGTGAGTAATCATCTAGTATCGTAAGAAAATAGGTTGAACCACATAGAGACTTTGTCCGGTAAGGCCCCCAATGGATAAGTTGAAAAGCAAAAGTCGTCTTATTAATACAAGGAGGAAAAGAATAGTCCTTGCTGCTGTTTACCCACTCCAATCAGCATCAGTGTGATGCGATCCTTAATAACACAAACCTTATCAGTGAGCTGAAAAAGACAACCTCCATCCCTCGTAAGATGAGAGACCGATATGAGATGGCAGAGAAGTCCATCAATATAGTAAACACTTTTCAAAGTCAGTAATGAACCCAAGCATACACTGCCTATTTTAGTAGATACTGTAAAACGGCCATCAGGCAGTTTAATATTCAGTGGTGCCATATCAGAAATATTAAGCAGAAAATCAAGTGAGACCGTCATATGATTTGTAGCACCAGAGTCAATAATCCAGGATTCAATAAATTGCTTACCCGATAACCGGTTTGTAGGATCAGAGTTCCTCTCATCTAGCAAATGCACTAGAGTTCTCCATTGCGTTTCACTTAAGCCGGTAAGTCCTAAGCGATCATCTGTAGTAAGAGAGTGTGCTTGAGCCGGAGAGACATAGATGTTGTTTGCGCGAGCTGAGTGTGAAGGCTTGGCTCTCTGAGATGAGCTACCAGAGATGTTGTTGGTAGTTTGCCATACTTCTCCAAAGATGAGTCGATTTTCCATAGTAAGCTTCGATTGGAAGCCTTCGTTGTTGGCATGTGGCGAGTTCAGTTTTAAGCCTCTGTACTCGTTGCCCATTCTTCACTCCGAAATGACGCTGAATGTGAGTCCACAGCTCATGAGTGTCGTCATCAACATGTGACATCGATGTAGATATGCTTTCATCGATTGTCAATTTCATCCAGGAGACTACAAGAGCGTTATTTGCTATCCAGTCTTCGTAATCTGCGGAGGCCTCCACTGGTTGTGAAGCCATCAGTGAAACCAAACTTTTCCCGTGCTTTCAGCGCCAACTTGAGATTTGTGGCCCGTTCATCGTAGTTAAGACCACGCAGAAGAGATTTGGAGATCAAGGTTCCGAGATTATCAGTGGAACTTAAATCGTACGGTGAGATTCTGCGACGAGTCTCGGTACGAGGTTGTGTGATATCACCCATATCGAAAAAGAAAAATAAATTTAGAGTTTGAAGCGGAAGATTTCGAGATCACAAGACCGAGAACAATAATCTTGTTGTAGTTATGTTATGGCACTGATACCATGTCGAGAAACGATAGAGGTTTTTGAATGTGTTTCTTATTATTCAAAGTAGGAGGTGCAACCTTCTTATACGGTATATACAACAACGTTCAACTGTAAATCTATTTACAATCTAAAAGGGCCTCGTACGAGGTCTACTGAGGCACAATAGTTATTCAAAAAAATATACTAAGCATTGATTTTGTAATTCTATTGTTATTGGGATATAAATTGTTTATATTTTTACTCATATGACTCAACTTTGAAAATACCAAGTGTATTCATAACATCTCTAAAATCTCTTTAATAAGAAAACACACATAGGTGTTAAGATAAGCACGTTGCACAGAAAAAAATAAGATAAGCACAACTTTTCAGTACGTTCCGACGATCTTACGAGAGCAACTCGTTCATTAAATTTATATTGTAAAAATAAATTAAACATTAACATTAACTATATAACAAAAAAATTATATTTTCATATATGTTATATTTTGAATTTTTAAAAATTACCATATATTAATAAAACATTTAAAAGTTTCACATATATTATTTTTTATTAATAGTTTAAATTTTATGTTATAGCAAGATACAAACAATTATATAATTAATGAGTAAGAAATACCACTAAATGGATACTTAAATTAGATGTGTGTGTACATATATAGATATTTAGTGATGTTTAAATTAAACTATATGCCATTTAAAATACATAAATATTTAATTTCAAAATTGCATTGAACAAGTTTTGAGATCTTAATACTTTAATGATAAAAATTAAATTTATTTTTTAAACGATGATGAATTACTGTAAATATTAAATCTCTCCCATTAAAAATGATGTATCAATGGTTTAATTTTTTTTTTATAAAAATATACAAATGATCACAAAACTATGTAAATGTTAAGCTTATTATTAGATAAGCAAATTAATATAGTCATTAGACCCAATGGGTAAACTTCTCGGTTCCGGTTCCAGACCCGAATCTGTATTTTCGGGTCGGTTTCGGGTCGGGTCCTCGGGTCCAGGTAAAATAACCGGGCTACGGCCGGGTTTTCTTATATAAATTTTAGTTCACAATATTAATTTTTAAATATATATATAATGCTTATATATCAATTTTTTAAAATATAAATTATAAAATGAAATTAAAATTATTAAAGTGTAAACTCACTAATATTGATAATATATACTATATTTTTCTGTTTTAAATTATGCTGAAATTTTAAATAAATTTATATGATATTTGATCAAAAACTGTGAAATATTTATATGAGAACTTGATTATTGTTTGATGAACTACTTTTTGACAAACGGAAATGTTTACATTGTCTTTGTATACGTAATTGTTTTTTTTTTAATTTCGGACAATGTCAATTATAGTATTTTTAATAAAGTTTTGTTTTTGATGTTGAAACGGGTAATATTTTCCTCCAATTTATTGAACAAAAAACTACAAAATATCATATCTGATAATTCAAATTTATATAACTTTATTTATATTAATTTTGTTTAAATTTTTAAAAAAAATTTGAAAAAATAATTTTATATTTTTTGTCAACAATCATATATTAAATTATTGTATACTTAATTTTTAATATAATCGTTCATAACTACAGTAATACTACTACACTGAGTTTATAATACTTGATAGTTTTAAACAAAAATATATACTGTTTTTTTTTGTAAGCAGGTGATAACATCTATTACATCATCCACTAAACATTTGTTAGATATGTTTATAACAGAATCGTTGATATTGATTGTATTTCAGTGTATATGACTTAAAACTATATGAAATGAAGTTTAGATTATAAAAAATGTAATTTAAATATATAGAGATATGAAAGTTGTCATTCATCTTAAAAGAATATGTCGAAAGTGAGAGATTTATTGTTTTGGTTAATTTATTTTACTAAATATTTATTAAATCATATCATTTGTAAAAATCAAGAAAAATTTAAATAAAATAAAAGTTTTTTTATGATTGGACCTAAAACACTTTCAACAAATAATAGAATAACAAATGTCGTTTTTTTGCCTTTGTGGAGAGAAAAAAACTCAACTTTATTATATAAGAGATGTATAATATTTATTTTATCAAAACTTTTGAAATATTTTATAACTAATAAATCATATATAACCATTACAATATAAATTTATATATAACATTAATAAAAAATAAACTAAATATAAGTACATTGTAAAAAAATTAAAATTAACTTATATATCGCATTTTCATAAATAAATATATATATTAAAATTATTTGTAAATTTTCTTTAAAATAGAAAACTAAAACAATACTAATGAAATGAAAAAATTATTTTTAACAATACTAATGAAATGAAAAAATTATTTTTAATAATGTTTAAGATTTTATTAGCATTTATTGGTTCATCAAGTAAACTAAAATATGTTAAATTTAATAAATATAAAAGCATTATGAAAAGAAGTTGACACATGACTTTTTTGCCTCTATGGAGAAAAAAAGTCAATAAATCATATATCACCGTTACAATATAAATGTATATATAAAATTAATAAAAATAAACTAAATATAAGTACATTGTAAAATGCACATTAACTTTTATATCATATGTTCATAAATAAATATATACATTTAAAAATATTTGTATTTTTTTAAATAGAAAGCTAAAAAATACTAATGAAATAAAAAAAATATTTTAATTAATGTTTAGATTTTATTAGCATTTATTGGTTCATAAATAAACTAATTTTTTAAATATAATAAATATAAAACATCATTAAAAGAAAATGACACATTGCATTTTTTGTCCCTATGGAGAAAAAAAAGTCAATAAGTCATATATCACTTTTACAATATAAATGTATATATAACATTAATAAAAAATAAACTAGATATAAGTACATTTTAAAACAAATCACGTTAACTTTTATATCATATGTTCATAAATAAATATATATTTTAAAATTATTTGTAAATTTTCATTAAAATAGAAAACTAAAACAATACTAAAGAAATAAAAACTTTCTTTTAGTTAGTGTTTAAGATTTTATTAGCATTTATTGGTACATTAAGTAAACTAAAATCTGTTAAATTTGATAAATACTAGATCTTTTCTCCGCGTTACGCGCGGATTATATATTTTAAATTAGTGTAATTATGTAATGTTTAAGTTAGTTTTGTTTTGTTCTCTACTTAATTTTGTTCTTCTTTTTCATGTCTTATTTTCCCAACATTAACTGAATAAATTCGTATTTCATAAATGTTTTTGGATGTTAATTTTGTAAAATTTTGTAAATTTTCTTCAATAATTTTATTGATGTTGATTTTTATAATATTACATAATTTAGAACTAATAAACATGAAAATATCTACAAAATTAATGTTTCATAATTTAGAACTAATTTAGAACTAATAAACAGTTTATGATAGTTTGGATTTTATTTTTATTGTTGGATTTTTCAATTTAATTTTATTCTTTTATGCTCATGTGTGATTTTAATAAAGCCACAAAATGGTTTTATTTGTATTATTTTGTTCTTTCCTAAGCTGCAAATAACATCAATAAAAGAGGTGTTATAGTCTATTTTTGTTTTAATACTGAAGCGAGTAATATTTTCACGTATTTCATGGTAAAATGCATTTTAAATTTAATCATATTTTCACATGTAAATTATTGCATTAAATTAGGGAGATTTATGTTTACTTGACCTGTTTAACTTATTTCATCGTAAAATGCATTTAATTGTTTTGTGCTTAGTTTATCAATTAAATGCATAATAGTACTCATCATTACAAACTGAGTAGCATATTTGCGGCTATTTCTATTATATTTTGTAAATTTAATAATATTACTTTTGTATATGACTTTCAACGTAGTTTAAAATCATTAATATTCAGCATCAGTAAATGCTTCGAAACAAAAATTTTTCGATAATGCTATTCAAAGTATTATTATACGTTTAAGAATTTTTTTTAAGTAGATTGTTGAGTAACAGTTCTAGAACTGAGACCATTTTAATTCGTTTCATGGTGCAATATTGAGTTTAATAGTTGATAATAATTTAGAGAAATAAATTTAGACAATGCGAAAAAGAAAGTAAATAGGACGCTGCAAATGAAGCATTGAACATTGCTTTTGGTCAATTCCGGAAAGAAAAATTTATTTGTTATGATATTTGACAAAGCTTAAAACGTACATTTATATGTACATTAATTTGAAAACCTTATTTTTATTTAATAAATTGACGTATAATGCAACATAAAAGAAATGAAAAGAACAAAAAAGGAAAGAAAACATTAATAATTTATGAAAACTACATTTTTTCTCCTTAAGCTATTGTCAAATCCAAACGATGGAGATAAACACGACTTGTGCACGGTGGCGGAGCCAGCCAAATCATTTAGAAGGGTCAATTTTCCTATAAGCATCTATTTTACATGGGTCAATGAGTTAAGTTGGTGATATTTTTTCAGTTTTCTCTTCAAAATACATGTAAATTTTTTGGTCCTAGAAAATCACATGGGTCAAGTGACCCATGTACTAACTGCCTCCGCCACTGCTTGTGCAGTGACACAACTTCTGTTCTTCTTCCTTATTTCTTGTATTTGTTGTTTTTTCAAGTCCAATGAGTAATGGGATCCATGACAAATACTTGTGTTGTTTTAGTATATATTTATAGTATTTGCACTGAAGTGTTTTGTTTAGTATAGTTGTACTGGTTTATAATAGAAAAAAAAAGTTCCATGTATTGTTGATGGAGCAAAAAGTGTAGTAAGTGTGGTGTTTTAGTTGAAAGGATGGAAGCGTAGAATTAAATGTTGATGTAGCAAGTTTTGTTGACCTAAGCTTCTTTCTTGGATTTATTTGTGAAATAACAAAAAAAAAAAGAATTCAGTTTAGGAGAGAGAGGGATAGGAAAAGAAAATAGAAGAAAGAAGTGATTTTGGTTAAATAGTGAATCAAGTTTTCTTGTTTGGTTATTGAATGCAAAATCTCTTATTTTAAGGTAATTAAAAAGACTTATGTATGTTTGTGTACTAATGTGTATAAACACACCGGATACCAAACTCATGGGTCCTGATCCACATGAGGTCATTAGACAGAAAACGACAACCTAACACTATAATTTGTTTTTACACATTTTTGACAATTTAGTTAGAAATTCGTTGAACATTTAGTATGTGATTTGCTTTTAAGAGGAAACAAAAAAAAAATCTCAAAAAAAACTCATAAACAAAAAAATTCTATTTAGTAAGAAGCTCCCCCAACAAAAAGTCAATAAATTAGTGTACTGAAAGAAGTTATACATGGTAATAAGAAAGTAAACTCTTCGGGGGCTGTGAATGTTGTTGTTTTGTTGCAGTATTTGCATATGCAGAGGGTTGTGGGTGGGGGCATAAGTAGGGATGTGTAGGTGTATTCTTGATTTAGTCGAGGAAGACTTGTAAATGACGACCATTTGACATGTGTGTGGTTGATGTCGGTATTTTGCAGCCTCCTCATAGCCATTTTTGATGTTGGTAAATGACGACCATTTGACATGTGTGTGTCTTTTGATGTTGGTAATTTGCAGCCTGTTCATAGCCATTTTTAAAAATTTTTACTAACCAATAAAATAGATGATCAAACTATATGATGATGGTTAGTGCAAGAAAAATTAGATAATTGAGATACCCATACCGGTTTTAGCAATCAAATTAGATTATGTTTGATTTAGTTGTTGAAACTAAAAGAGAGTAATACACATTTGCAAAATAAACTCTTTTAATTATTCTCATTTTGATACCCTGTTCTATTAGTTTCCAAAATCTCAAATACAGAAGCCAACATAAAAAATTATAACTTGATCAATTTTTTTTTATTTTGTGCTACACTTCTTTTTTTGTTTGTTATTTGTATTGAGAAAAATATAAAACCTTTTTCCGCATCAAATAATTGGAAATCAAATAATTAGAGGAAGCACAAAGGTGGAAACATATAGTTGAAAACGTTCAGAGGATCAATAAAATTACTAATAAAGTGTCATCATCCCATACGTACACATACACATCCATATACTCTGTAAAGAAAAATCCAGATTTAAAGTACATAAATTACTATGTATTCTAATCTTGATTTTTATGGTGGCTAAGTCAGCGCAGATATCTTATTATATAAAGTTTGGTTTTTCAAAATTACTAATTAACACGATTGC
>JABAYD010095616.1:0-15601 GCA_014822095.1 Diplotaxis tenuifolia | reverse complement strand
GTTGGGCCGGAGCCCGGTGGACCGAACTAATTATTTGATGGGCCTTATGAAGGGGGAGTATTCCACCTCCTCTAATTTCTCTCTCATGTTGAGCGATCTTAGCTAAGAAATGTTTGTAACAGTTCAAACAAACGAAACAAGTTTACAAAAAACAAAATCAATTCAAACAAACGTTAAGTCATTTGCAAAAGATCTTAACATGTGCATCGTCTGATATGTAACCGGAGAAATGGAGAACATTGTAATTAGGATGGTTTTAACTTCTCACTAATCAACATTTGTAAAATTAACGAAAAATATATACAACTGTAAAACCATCAAGATGAATATACTTTTTTCTTTCAATAAAAAAAAGATAATATAATCAATAAAAAGTATAGACCTTGATTGATAATAAATACACAACTGTCATAAAAGAACAAGCATAAAATGAAAAAATAATGACTGAAATTAATATCCTATATTATAAAAAAGACCTTCACTCTCTTCTCAGCACCCCTACATCAGCATATGACGTCTTAAATAGGGTTCTATGCGCCTGACACCTGTCCAAAAATAAAAAACTGAGCATTTCATTTTAGTTGTTTGCAGATATCGTGTGTATTGTGTTGGGCTTGACAATCTGAATGTTTCATTTCGGCCCATTATCTCGTTTCATCGGTGTCGCATTATAGGGTTTTCATACTCCCTCTCACCCTTCACCGTCGATGGCGCAGCGTCGACGATTCAACTCCCGAATCGTGAAGATAGATCAAACGCATCGAGAACCTTTGGTCTCCCATTAATCATTCACCCACTTTGTAAATTGATTGCGGGAGTTTAAATGACAAAGGCCGTGATGTGTGCTATAAAAGGTGCGTTGTTCTCTTAGCGATTCTTCATCCCAAACCTTTAAATCTTACCAGAAATCGACTATGCTATGGCTAACGTTACGGTTTACCTCTCCGATCTTCAGTCCGGTTGATCATCCTCCACCGTTCAGTTTCGTTTGCTTCACTTCTGGGAGGCCAAAAACTTTCACCGTGGTGGAGAACTCATCGGCGTCGACATGCTTCTCTTGGATTCCCAGGTGATGTTTTCAAACTTCCTTCCTTTTGTGACATCGATCAACAACTGAGTTTATATATTATTTAAGTATGATTTGACACCATTGACGATGTTCTTAACTCCTTAGCCCCATTCCATACAAGATAACTCACTCAATGCATCTTAAGTTTCATCAAGGCCGTAGATCTACTGCTATAAAACGGTAAATCTATATCCCGTAAAACTCATCCTCACAACTCATAAAAAAATCTTTTCAATAGAATGACGAATTCATATATCCTACTCTCTGATTTGATTTGAAGTCGTTCTACTTCCACCATCGAAGCGGGACTGCTCTGGATTTTGGATGCTACAAACGTGCTTGGTGGGTGTAGACATACTTTTCCTTGGACTCTAAGGTTGTTTCTTTCTAAAAACTCATAATCATTTGGTTTCTAAACTCAGAACTATCAAACTTTTATATTGAAAGCGTTAGTTTACATATTTGGGAGTTGATTTTGATTATGATGTTTATTTTGTTTCCATGTCCCTATCCCTCTGAAATTCATCATTTCAAACCTCTCATCTTTAGCTTTTAAGAGAAAAACATGGGAGACAAAGTTGTGGTTAAGAAGGAGTTTTGGGAAGCAATTTCCGAACAGACCTGAAGTATTTAGATCTTGGATAATATGCCTAGGAATCCATACAAACAAACTGTGTTCAAATCAGAGGTAAACTCCATTCAGAAATCTATTCGAAAGTTGATGAAAATTTATGTTTCTCTGATCTGGAAACCTGCAGCACTACTACCTTTTCAGTTCAATGTGAATAATGAATCCCTGAGTTTGGTCCAAGCTCTGTATTTCTCTGCTCATGTTTGAATTTTTCTTTTTTTAACAAGAGTACTTGAGTATGAGATGGGTGATGCTCATATGGCTCTGATATTAAGGTACATGTTTTACTTTTGGTCACATCAGAGATTTTGTTCATGTTGAACCTCTCCCTCGAAATGACATAATCATATAAAAAAAAACTTGATACAGGCTTCGAGTTCCTAATACCCGGAAACAACGGTGCTATGTTGTCCTCTGCATTTGAAATTAAGGTATTACTTTATTATTATAGATCTATTTGGATTTTGTTGTTTCAGTCTCTTAGATTTAGTCTCTTTTCAAGGTGGGTGTAATCAAATGATCCGAGGATCACTAATACGATCAAGACTTTTCTTACTCTGATAAGTGCCTGAAGCTATATCTAAGAGAGTGAACTCATTTTATCATGTTGACTTTAGGAGGTGTACTCCTTACTGGTGTACGAAATGCTACAACCTATTTGATTGTTTCTCAACGAAATTGGATAGGTTAGTTAGTGTTGATTTACTCTCCGACATTTTTTGCAGGGTGGTGCATGGTTATGCTTATCCTATAGACGATGCAGAATGCTATAAGATTTTTGAAAAGAATGAGCTTGAGCAGCTTTGCTTTTGGTACCAGTACTATTATATGTTTTTTATTCTTTCATTTGCAAGGCTATGTGTAAGGACTTACTTTAAGTGACTATCAATTACATGATACTGGTTGCTTCCTTGAGAATTTTTGAGGGGGTTGGTGATGCTTTTGTTTCATAGTATATATTCTAAATCAGGGTAACTCCATATTTAATTTTATGACAAACACGAGTCTAAAGTTCATATTTTGTTGGATAACAAAGACAAAATATTCCAATTATGTCAATGCCAATTGCTTCAATTAATTAGCTGTGAATTCTTTTTTTTTTTGGATGATATGATGGGTGAAGTATTTGCTTCATTGGTTCTAACGGTGGCAGCTGCCGAATCTGCTTACACCATTTTAGTTATAACTTTCGTTGTAACTATTGTTGTAGAATTTATTAATAGCATGCAAGGTTAATCTAATTTTATTGTAAAAAAAATGTTCTAACATGATATATATTAAAAATGAATTCTATTTTTTAATAAATGATAGTCTAATAAATCAGAAAAAATATTTAGTAAAAATATAGTAACTTTCTCTAAACATACAATAAAGTAATTATATCTGAGGAAACCATTATTAAAAACTATTCTAAAATTTAACAACTGAAATTTATTTTAGAAAACCTAATAAGTTATTGGGACAATATTGTTTATTTAGTCTTCAAATATAATAATATATAAAATATTCAATCATATATTTATTTAAATATTGATAAATAATATTATGTTTTGATTCTGTTTCTTAACAAATAATTTTATGTTATAGTGAATTATATATTCATGTTCAGTTATTTAAATTATTAATTTTAAAATAAAATATGTAAAATAAATTAAAAATATAAGTACGTTAAATATATACAAAAAATAAAATAATCAATGTTTTGGGTATTAAACCTACCACAACAATGAAAACTCAAATCTACTTGCTATATATAAAAAAAAAGCTGAGAAAACATTTAAGAAAATGTACACCATTTAAAATCATGAAAATAGTGTCACGCTAATACAATCTTATAATCTCTAACAAGACTAAAAAAAAAAAAAAATATTTGTTTTAGTTAGACATATGCAAAAATGACAAAAAAATTTTGTTTTCATTGTAAAAAAACATAAGAAAAAAGAAGAAAGATAACAACTAAAATATTATAATGTCATAAAATATATTTGAAAATATATAAAACAACAACAGCAAGTTAGAAAAATAAACAAGCATCAAACTATGTAAAATGAATATAATACGAGAAATTTCCTAGGATATACCTAAATTTCTTTTATCACAAATATAGACCTTGAAAATAAAAATGACCAAAATAGATTTAAATAGACGATAAAAAATGAGTAAATATTTATTTTTACCCTTGGTTTAACTAATCCTATATTTTTTTGTTTAGAGATAGAGAGTAGAGTTTTAAGGAAAGAATTTTCAATTTAAAAAAATTAAAAAATTAAAAAATTAAAAACTTAAATTTTTTTAAATAAAAAAATGTTATTTTTGTCGTTTTAGTTTTTGAGGTCCATTTTTTTAATAAAAATTTAAAGATGGTCTATTTGAGAGAATTTTCCATATTTTTTTGGCAACAAAAATTTCATTAATCTAAATAAAGAGTTTAAGAGAAAGATAGGCTTGGGCCAGAATGTAAGCGGGCTTTAGCATATGAGTCCGCAAGGTCATTTTTCTCTCTACAAATGAATGAAAAACGACAAGATGAAAACAGAGTAATAGAGATCGTGACGATGTCCGAGAGCACCTGTGGAGATCAATCGGTCGCCGTCCCGACGAGAGAACTCTGATGAGCACTTGGGAATCTGAGGGGAGCCAGATATGTTCTATGTGGAGATCCTTAGCGTGCAGAGAATTGTCCATATAATATCCCTCATCACTTAAAATTTTATAAAACAGATAAATCACAAAATCATACAAAAAAAATAAAACTTAGATTATAACTAAAGTTTATCCCGCCGGTAGGGCGGGACTACACTAGTTACACTATAAAGAAGAAGGAGATTCTTCTCTCCTTAATACACCTCATCATATGACATATTAATTCGTTCAACAGCAGAGCGACACCTGTCCAAGAAAATGATACCATGCGTTTCGTTAACCTGTATTTCCAATTCATTCGGGCTTTGTTGATTTATTGGGCTTTTGTTCTGCACCGCCTCCATTGACAGTACTAATCCTTTCAGTTCTGCTAATGTTCTCCATACCGGCGGCGTAAAAAGAACTGAAGACGTTACAGATCCCGTCTGAATCGAAGCTCGCCCTAAACGCAACAGTTAACAAAAGCTATACACTACTTTTACAATATATTTGCATCCCCATTACTTCCTTTCTATGAAACTTCAACTATAAAAGGTATGTTTCAATGAGTTTGTTTTCACTTTTAAGCTTTTTGGCAAAGATCGTAGGCATTCTCAGATTGCGTTATTTTGGATTTTCAGAGTAATTGCAGGATCAGAAGAAATATGGCTTACTTGAGAAAGAGAGAGGAGTGAAGCAAAAAGTTAATGGACAACGAAGAAGAACAAATGGTTTAGAGAGTTGTTTGTGAGAGAATCTGTACATAAACTATATCAATTGGATCGTTGAGCCGTTTAAGCATCGCGTCGTGACGGCGAGGTCATAGGAGATAGCGACAGAGAGTATAGAGATTCTAATCTTCACCGGAGATGAATTGCGGCAGTGGATCGGGCGGTTGATCGATTTCTTTGAGCGGAACCGTTTACAAATGTTGATGACTTGAATTTCACTCAAAGCTTCATGGAAGAGAAAGCTCGAGCGTGGTTTATTCAGAGAACGAAGATGATGATTTTTTAAACCTGTGATGAGTTGAAGCGGAGTTTGTTGATCCGGAAAGAATCAAGATCTTACGGGAGCAAGATCAACGATGGAAGTCACTGGCATATCAATGATAGGAAAAAGGAATCAAACTACTCTTTGAAAAAGAGGAAGTTGAGGCCTCTGCAACTGTGTGAAAGAAGGGCGAAAAATATCAAGAATGGTCCAAGGTTGAGAAAAAAAGAATCAAGGTAGATCTGAAACAAATTCATCAAGGTATGTATAATTGTTTTGAACATTGATATGTAACCTCAAACTACACTTGAACTTTCTGTTTTCCATAACTTTTTTTTTATCGTATGATACTAAACACAACAAACTCTAATGGAGCATCTACTTGGTTGCATTTCAGAAAGTTCTGCTCAAAGGAACCTGGCTGAACGTCAATAATGCCTCTGTTGAAAATGAGAATATGATGGTTGATCAAAGAAAATACCAAGACATTGTAATCTTCTTAAGAGCACTGAATGTAATATGTGACGAGGTGTCAAGAGCTCGTTCAGATTGTAAGATTAGTCTCCCAATTTGATTCGTTACTTCGGGTAAAGTTCCTTTTGCACATCACAATGCAAGGATTGGCTACCAAGTAAACTATATAATAAAAGGACTTACTGCAATCCAGTTTTTGTATTATATTTAGAAAGTGTGATATGATTTCTGTAGAATAATTAGCCATCAGCCTGAGTACCATGCCATAGAGAAGCGAGCTTTGGACAAACTATATTCTCAATTAAGAATAAAACGCATGCGCACTATGGATGGTCACACCGTCGAAGCTGACACCATGTAGTTCTTTACAACAGGTCCTAGCATCCTATTGATGAGGTGGTTGTTGCCACAAACATCAACCGTAGGTTGGTGGTATGTAAAAAATTGACTGACACATCTAACTTCTGTAACTAAAGCTCAACTACAACAACTATAAACATGTTCTGTAGAAAGAAAAAAAGACATACCAAAATTTTATGCACAAGTAGCCTCCAACCTTACAAATCAACAACCAAACAATAAATATAAAATAGCTTACACTTCCAACATCATCAAATTACACAACATTACAACATCATCGACTAAATTGTTATGTGTTGTATTTATTTGTGGTTTTTTGTTGTGAATAATTATTCAATGGTTTAAATCACCTGATCGTTAACCATTATTGCTATACGGAAATTAATAGATTAATGATACGTTTTACATTATATATATAATTTATTAGTTTTAAGTGCAATTAGGATATTAATGAATAAAATTAACTTATTTAGATGTTAATATAAAAAATTAATCTGTATCATATATATAACTAACCAAACAAATAGTGTAAGTTACTATACAATGGTGAAAATTAATACAAAAATAGATATTAAAAAATATGTTTATATTTATAAGCACTATTACAAATTTATATTATTTATATATATTCTTTTATTCACTTACCCGTAGGGCGGGGTTGCCCTATTAAGATAATATAAAACCATGATTTAACTCAACATTTTGGCTTAATTCTTTGATTTGTATTAATTCCTTTATTTTTGTTTGAGAATAAATGTAGGCATATAGTAAGTCGTGTGTAGTCCACACATATTGTTATAACATGAGACTAGAATCCGCGGGAAAATCTCTTATCCATGACATGTAAGTTTTCCACCACTAACAACACGCCACATCGTCAAAACCAGACATCTTCCCTTATCTTTCTGTCCCTCCACTAATCCTATTTGTCTTCTCTAAAGAATCTAAAGCTCTCATCTCTCCACTTCTCTGCATCCTCCACACTTCCCCCCCCCAACGAGTTTCGACATCCGAGTAGCCATGTCGCTCACGATCCCAACGAACCTCGTCCTCAGCCCGAGATCCAACAAATCTCTCACTCAGTCCGTACCTAAATCCGCCGCGAGATTCGTCTGCTCTGATGACAAATCCGCGACGCAGCAGCAACAGACCATGAAGGCTTTCTCCGCGGCGGTGGCTCTCTCTTCCATCCTCCTCTCAGCTCCGATGCCAGCCGTCGCTGATATCTCTGGCTTAACCCCTTGCAAGGAGTCGAAACAGTTCGCCAAGAGGGAGAAGCAACAGATCAAGAAGCTTCAATCATCTCTTAAGCTCTACGCTCCTGAGAGTGCTCCTGCTCTTGCTCTTAACGCTCAGATCGAGAAGACCAAGCGCAGGTTCCTCTCCTTTACCAAACATAGCTCATAAATTTTGCACACTTTGAATTGTTTAAGGAATGATGATGATGATTCTGCTCCATTTTATCTGCTATTGAAATCTTTGATTTTGGAGTAACATATTCGCGTATTAGATTCATGAATCATGGCTGGCATCAACATTTTTATGGGATAAAATCATAATTTTAAACTAAATTTTTGAGTTTTAAAATTTCATGAATAATATTTTTAATTTTTGAATTAAAACAAAATATACATATAAAATATTTATTTAAATCTTTTCAGTCTCTTTAAAATATTTTAATTATTTTAATAAATGTATGTAGTTTTTTTAGATATATTACCCTACGTAGAATGGTCGCATCGCATCTATTGTCACATTGGAGTAGGCACTGCCATGTTTTTGATGTGGTAATGATATTTCAAATGTTTGCTAGGTTCGACAACTACGGCAAGTATGGACTTCTGTGTGGCGCAGACGGTCTACCACACCTGATAGTGAACGGAGACCAGAGGCATTGGGGAGAGTTCATAACACCAGGCCTTCTCTTCCTCTACATTGCGGGATGGATCGGGTGGGTAGGAAGAAGCTACTTGATAGCAATCAGTGATGAGAAGAAACCAGCGATGAAAGAGATCATCATTGATGTTCCATTGGCTAGTGGTCTCCTCTTCCGTGGTTTCATTTGGCCTGTTGCTGCTTACAGAGCCTTACTCAATGGCGATCTCATTGCCAAGGATGTCTAAGGAACAAATCTATATTTGGTCCTGTGTTTGCTTCTCTCCTATGTTTTCCATTGTATGTATTCAAATCTTTGGTTAACCCTTCCTATCAAAGAATATTTATCTTCACTCCAATATGAGAAACTTCTAATTTGGATTAAAATGTTAACATTTTGAGTATCCAAAGTTATACGCATGGTAATGTTTTGAACACGTACAAGGCATTGGTATATAACCAACAGGGAATTTACCTACTCGTTTGCTTCATTTTGGTGATGTTTTTATTTTCCATCAAACTTTCTTTCAGTTATTTGGGGATGCAGTTAGAATCATCATTAAAACCAAATCAAACCAAGTTACTAATTTGGTTCAGTTAAGATGGTTCAGTTCAAAATGAATAGCAAGTCCCAAACTCTACGGTTTGAATTGTTGAGTTTTCAGAACGATAAACTTATTATCAACTCGTTCACTTCTGTTAGTATAACATTTAGAAAATTCAGTCAGAGTTACGACCTTTCCAATCCTCATCAAACTTGCTCATGTGCTATTAAATAACTAGGTGTTTTGCCCGCACGTGTGAGCTAACTAATTTTGAAACATATATAATATCAGTTCAAAAATATTAGAATAAATTATTTCATATTTATAACAAATTAATACTTAATTAAGTATTTAAAAAATTATATATGATAAAAAGATTATTTTAATAAAGTATCTTATTTTACATAATATAAAATTAAAAATATTCATATAAACATATATATGATATTTAATATTTTTAAAGTAAATATAAAATAAATTTAAGTTATGCGTACAATTTTTATATTCTAAAGATAATAATAATCTATCAGGTAAAACACTAAAATTATTTATTAATATTAATAAGCATAAAATGTGACGAAACCTAAATTATGGAGAATATACATAAACAATTTTATTTCTCAATTTAATGCGGCTGTATAATTTTACAAATGTTTACAAATAGATATCACATCAATTTAAATACCATTAAAATAATTTTTTATTCATACGTTTAAAATATTTAAACGGATATAATAAATTATATGTTATTAAAAATATTTAATAATAAATATTTTATTAAAAGTAATTAGTAATAAATTAAATATCAAATTTTTATATTGGAAATTTTTTTAGTATAATAAAATTCTATGTTATTGTGTGAGCTAAAATTGAAAACATTCGTGTATAGATAAAGCTATATGAAAATAAATATGTAAAAATTGAAAGAAAGATTTTATGATGAAAAATAAATTTTGTGTCTAATACAATATAAATTAACTTTTTATAATACTTATTAGCAAATCAAAGAGAGTTGTTTTTAATTTATGGTTAATTATATTAAAGAATCCAATTATTACTTTATAATGTAACATAAATTATTTTTAAATAATTCTTATTTTCAAAATAATGATAGTACATTACTATATGTATGGATTTTATTTATTTTTAAAAGTTCTTATATAAAATAATTGTTTAGGTGAAAATATAGAAACAACTTTTAGGTTTTGATAACTATAAATTAATTTTTAATAAAGGTTCATTATATATTAACAAATTTTATTAATTATTAAGATTAATAATGACTTTAGCCGTTCTAATCTTTAACGTGAAAACTCAAACACAAAATATCACTTCGTAAATAATAGTATAGTTTGGTGTTTTACCCGCATATGTGACCATAATTATATGTTATTACACAATTTTCATCTCATAATAGTTTTAATTACATATAAGAAAATTTAAAACGCTCATGCGTTTGAAATATTTATTAATATTTTAAATATTTAGTAATATTTTAAATATTAAACTATTTACAAATGCTAAAGTTTTTCCATATAAAATAATATTTTATTGGATTCTTATATAATGAAGATTATTAAATCAAGGAATTTTTTTTAATTTATAGTTAATCATATATTAATAAATCTAATAATCCATTAACGTTAATAAATATATTGATAATAATAAAATTAATATAAACTATTTTGAGATCATGATAATTATAAAATTATGTTTAGGTAATGATAACTATAAAATTAATGAAATTCTTTTTAAATTTATAATTAATAATATATTAACAAATTTAATTAATTATTCATTAAGGGTAGTAATATATTAAAAATATGACAAATAAGCAAAAATACCTAAATTTATGAAGGACATAACAGATCAGTAAAATCACTTCATAAATAATAATATAGATGTGGTGTCTTTCTCTTCGCGTATCCATATATGGTATGTAAGTCATAAGAAAGCGCATGGGTTAGTGGCCTTTCTTATCACAAGCAAAGATAAGTCCATGATGTATCAATTTTTGTTGAATGAATATATTCGGACTGGATATAGAGTAATGGTATAGACTGAGAATAGTTTGTCTTCGCAAAAGTTAATCCAAAATTTAGTTACTTATAGAGATGGCAAATAGATTGTTCTATCTCATTCTGTGCCAGACCTCATTTCAAGCGGGTAACAGCGAGTTAGATTCAAGCATGCTGCGGTCTCCGGAATGGTTGTCCAAACCCGTCCCACTATATGTACAAATCTTTGCGAGTCAGCTCGCGGAACATGTGATAATACACGAAGCAAAACGCTTCAGACCACTCTGGAACATGATTCGGGTCGTCAATTCAACTGAACATGATTCATGATTCATTAATTTACTTATTTTTATTCAAAACAATAGTTGTATTTACTTTTGTCACATTCAAAACATATTAATATATCAAGTAAAGATAACTACGGAAGATATTTTCATTAGGTTATAACTCATAAGTTCATAACCAATGCTTTAGTTTAGTGAATCAAAAATTAAATAAAACCAAACACCAAATCAAAGCTGTCAATCCCAAATTCAATAAAAAAGAAAATCAAATCAAAACACTGTCAGAGCTCGAATCATCATCGCCGGAACTTCTTATCTTCTCACTATGTTTTCGTCTTTTCAAGTAAGACAAGAAACCAAGGAAAACAAATACGGGTCCTTGCAATCCCACATGATCCATTTCAGTCAATCCCACAAAAAGCCCAGTCCCACAAAAAGGTATTCCATAAAGCCTGCAAATTTGAGGGCCTAAAATACCTCGTCTCAAAACCGTCCCTCGACAGTCTTTTACGGATCAGACCCGCGGTCCAGATCCATAATTACTATCTCTAGTTACTTACCAATAATACTTGATGGGCTGCTTGATGAGCTTACAAGCCCGTAAGTTGGAAACAAATCCGTGGCATATAAATTTGAAATTTAAGGGATCAATTTTCAATTTTTCATTGTTGTAGATAGTTTTTTTAACGCTAAATATTATGTTATTACAAACTATTAGAAATATTACAGACGATTTTATAGCCGACAATTCTATTTCTTTTATGAAGAATCACGTATGACTGCATCACCTGAACCGATGATACACCTTTGACAATGCTCGTTGTATCATGCTGTAGATTTCTCATAAGCCTTTTTTTAAATTTGCACAAATTCTTTTTTTTTCTAGGATTCGAAACTCAAACCTCCTATTATAGAAGTATTAGTAGTATTCCGGCGCTACGCGCCAGGTTCGTATGTTTTATTCTCTAATAAATTCAAAATTGTTCTTGATCCATTTGATAGTGGTTGGTGATAGTGATGTATTACTTTGTTTTGAAGTAGCTTACGTCAGAGAAGAATAGCATAAGTGATTTCACTGATCCATTAGTTGATAGTTGCACCAAAGTAAATATAGTCGAACTTAAAACATAAAGTGAAGTTGATGTGCCAAAAGGAAAACATGTAAGTGCATATGTTTGGTTTGTTATTATCTTGTGTGATTGTTTGATACAAAGTGTTATTCACATGTGTATCCCTTTTCCTAATATAGTGTTTTTTTATGAAATGTTTTTGTTGTATTTTATAATGGCATAGATAGAAAAGTGTTGTATTACTATGTTCTGATTTTACATGTAATGAATAGTAACTATTCTTGTGTAGATGTGTCTGTTTCATAGTTGAACCACTATCTTTATTAAAGTATTGTATAGTATATGTGATGTTAATGGAATATATATGTTTCAATCTAAGGAGATTTGCAAAATAAATTTTGTAAAAGAGATATCGTTTTTTATTTGTGTCCAAAATAATTTAGAAAACTTTTTATTGTTGTAATACATAAAAGTTGTTGGATTTTAAAATATTAGTTTAAGATAAAAGACAAATGACCAAAGATCAACTAAAGTTTAGTATTTTTTATACAAATAGCACTGTTGACAGCTTATCTATATTATTTGGATTGCAGAATCTTAGATTTGCCAAGGAAATAGCAGCCGAATCCAATAAGAAGAACGAAGAAAATCAGAGGAAGAGATATAACCACCATCAAATCCCATTGATCTTGAGATTTAGTTTTCTACTTTTTTTATTTGATTGATTGTGTGTTCTTTTTCCCTAAGAAACCGTGCATAATGATGTTCTAAATATTTAGTAGGTGGTTGTCCGCAAATTTGCATGTATAAATAATTTAAAAATATAAGATAATATTGTTATGTTTTTGACATATATTTTTAATTTTTAAGTTGAATGCAAATTTTTATAGATATTCTTTTAAATAAAGAGATTTTATATATTTTATTTATTTTTGTTTTTATTCATTTTTATAAGTATAATATTATAGATAATTTTTATATAAAGATATTTTTTATTTTAAAATAAAGAGATAAATTTTTCAAATTATTCTTCGGAAATTTTTCAAAAGACAACCTTTTTAGTGGATGCATGAGTTTTGTTGGTTTGTAGAAAAATATATTCCAACATATGCCGCCGGGTTTGATTTATAAATTGTCGCATGTCTTTCTATTATCTTTTGGTACTCATCATATGTGAACTCTTTTAAAAAAAAAATATTTTGTATTATATGTATGAGCTGATGATTACTTATTGTTAAGTGTTTTTAGTTTTTTTCTTTAGCAGGTTAATTTTAAATTTGAAATGTCTAATTTTTAAAATCATGATTTTCCTTTACATTTTAAGATTCTGGATTTTAAATGTAGGATTTAAAATATCCTATAGTATATTTTAATAATTACATTTAACTTTTAAATATTATGTTAATATTTAGGGTTTGAAGTTTGAAATTACAGAGTAGAGTTCACATATAAGGTATAGTCATAGGGGTGTCAAAATGGGTCAAATTGATCAACCCAACCCATAACCCAAATGAGTTTACTTTAAATGGGTTGAGTTGACCCATGACCCATTAAATTAAAAGGGTTAGATGGATTAATGGTTGACCCAACAACCCAACATCTTTACAATCATTATATTATAACGAGCATTCTTAGAACATCTTTTCGTTTGGTTATTGCAACCAGCATCTTATAACAACAAAGGTCTCTGAGATATTATATCTTCTTGGTAACAACAATGTTCCAACTTAATTAAACTCACACTCTCAAAATACACAAAGGCAACAACATACATAACAGCAAAAACCAAGAAAAGAGAGGTCCAAATCTACGAACAACAACACTGGCTGCGAATAAGCTGGTCTGCTTCAAACTTTAATTTCCACCCTGTTTGATATAATATGTTTAAATAAAATGCAAGAAACCGACAAGAATATTAAAAATAAAACCATCAAGCAAAGCCTTCTAACATTGTAAACTAGAGAGAACCTATAGCATCAAGCAACGTCTAGAGAGAACCTATAGCATCAAGCAATGTCAAGAGAGAACATATAGAATCAAGCAACGTCTAGAGAGAACCTATATCATCAAGCAATGTCAAGAGAGAAGATATAGAATCAAGCAACGTTTAGAGAGAACCTATAGCAACGTCTATTAAGTAACCATCATATCTACACAAACAACGAATTCAAATCTAGTGGTGCCTCTATCAAATCCAAATCACGAAAAGCAAGACTCACCACCAGCTATAGTTCCATGATACTAACATGGTCTTGATTTTGAGTTGTTAGTGCTTGAATTGGAGCCTCTCAGATAGTGACTATTTCATCTTCATCATCTTCACCTACAATATCGAGCACAATATAAAGTTTACATAAGACCGAGACCATGAATCTAAAGCGAGCACAATATAAAGTTTATATAAGATTGTACCTTCACCATCAACTTTATAGCCATGAATCCAAGACCGAGTACACAGTAAAGCTTGCACATTTCTAGGAATAAGGCGACTTTTGTACTTGCTTATTACGTGATATAAAGTTTATATAAGATTGTACCTTCACCATCAACTTTATAGCCATGAATCCAAGACCGAGTACACAATAAAGCTTGCACATTTCTAGGAATAAGGCGACTTTTGTACTTGCTTATTACGTGAGCTCCAATACTGAAAGAAGATTCATAACCAACAGTCGTAATAGGAATAATGAGAATGTTCATTGCCATGAATGCTAGTGCGCCAAAGCGATGTTTGTTCTCTTTCCAATATCGCAACACATTCAAATGAGGATGAGCTCTCATGTCTAGTTTTGGTTCCTCTAAATATATATCCAACGTTGACTTTCCTAATTCCTCAGTCTCTGGAGTATCATCTAACTCAAACAAATCCTGTTCAGAATGAGAAAAAGTTAGACTGAATATTATAAAAAGTTTCAAATGAGTTTCAAATAAACATCAGAAACTTGCATCAAACACACCAGTCTCGGTCTCTGTTCCTTGCTCAGAAGCATGAGAATATGGTCTTGTAAAGCTCACAACTGGAGTCCAAGAGAGGTGTCTTCTATATTCATCAAAGATCTTCGTATGCTAGTCCTCAAGATGATCAACTTTTTCTTGCAAGGTGAATGGATCAAGCTCACCAAACAACGCTTCAAAAGCTTTAACTTCATCATAGGATCCAAGACAGCCCCTATTGCAAGAACCACACTATACTCCTCCCAGTGTTTATCAAACTTCTCCCTCATGTTAGAAATTGTAGTCTGGATGACGATATCTTCATTGCTCTTTTTATGAACTTCCAACAAGCACTGAATCTTCCAGATATGAACGAAATACAAATTTGAAGTAGAGTAGCTTCTGCCAGACATTAAAGTCGTAATGCTATAAAAATACTTTAAGAGCTCAAAGATAAGGCTAGCTCTTCTCCATTCTTCATTGGAAAAGCAATGCTTGTATTGTTTATCAACTAATTTATACCTCTTTAAAGCACGTTGATACTTCAGATTCCTCTTCAGCATTAGATAGATCGAGTTCCACCTATTCTTAACATCTATTGACAGCGCGACATCCTAAACACCATCTATACGGTCTACAAGTGCAATCCTTCTAGATAGGGTTGTTCAATACGGTAAAACCGAACTGTACCGAACCGAACCGAACCGAAATAGACAATATGGTTTG
>JABAYD010095511.1:0-11998 GCA_014822095.1 Diplotaxis tenuifolia | reverse complement strand
TATCATATATATCAAAAAATGTTGATTAAGAGATCTCTAAGGTATTCCACAATAGCAAAAAAAGCATTTAATCAAATTGTATAGATTTTCAAAAAGTTCTTTTAATCTATATTCATTCAAGCTTTGCCTCAAATTTACATAGATAAAAATTACTTAACAAATTTTATATTATATATATATATATATACTAAACATAAAAAATAAATTAATAAATTTTAAAAATTTAAAGTACATATTCCGCGGAAATAAGCTCTAGTGTTGAAATTAAAGAAGTAAAATGAAGGAAAAGCCTCGTCACACTGCCTGTGCTCTCCTCAGGTGAATCCGTGATGCATCCATTTCATTTCTTTGATGAACAACAATGTACCTTAGAATCATCTAGCCATGTGCACATGAGATTGTGATTCAAATAATCAGTAAATCAAATCCAAGTGTTCAACATATGATCCTTGCATAAAACCAACTAAACAGACATCTACCAAAGAACATCAAAATCAACTCAACATTATTCATTCTCAATAAGATCCTCAAAAAAATTACAGATAAATCAACTCTGTGATCCAGCCATCTCACGCTGAGTCTTCTCTGAAAAAAGCTTAGATGCAATCATATTATCCATGAAATACTCTCTGTAAGGATGATTCTCAGGCACAAGGTCTCTAAACTTATCAAACTGTTCCTCTGCTTTGTCTTTCTTCTTCAACAACATGTATATAACTCCTTGACAAAGATACGGCCTAAAATCTCCTGGCTCTTCCTTCACAAGCTCTCGATAAAGCTTCAACGCTTCACCATGCTTCCCTTCAATCACCCGAATCTGGGCCACAAGAAGCTTAAAATCTCTAAAATCGTTGAGATTATTCTCCTTCTTGCATCTCACCATCGCTTCCTCGATCCTACTCTCCACCTCTTTCAAGTCCAAACCTGCATCTGAATAAGCCATGACCAAACCGTGATAAGCTTCGACGCGAAGAGGGTCTTTAGCGAGAATCTCTTCGAACGAAGTTTTAGCAGAGTCAATCTCTCCACTGTATGTAAAGATGTTAGCTTTAAGAACAGGCCATTCTGGTTCCTCGGGTTCTAGTTTGATCAACCGGTCGACTACTTCTATGGCTTCGGTGAGTTTTCGAGATCTGATCTTTACCTCCATCAAGGAACGGAGTGAGTCCACGTCAGGTGGGTGTGTTGCCAAATGCTCTTCGAGAGCTTTCTCTTCTTCTTCCAAGGTAGCTTCTGTTGACGGAGGAGGTGCGACGGGAGCTGCGATTGCTGGAGATTTGAGCTGGAGGTTGATGAAGAGGAGGGCGGCGGCGGTTGTTAGAGTGATGCATGTGGATTTGAGGAGGCGGAAAGGTGTTGACTTTTGGAGAGGGGTGATAGGGTTTTGGAGTTTGGAGAAGGAAGCTTTGATTGGGGTGTGTTTGAAGGATGAGTTTGGTCGGGTTAATGGTCTGAATGGGGAAGATGTTGGGTGTTTAGGGAAGGATGAAGAGGTGTGAGTGAAGGAAAGGTGGAATGGTTGGTGATGGAGCTGTAATCTTCCTAGAGACTCCATGATTGTGGTTAAGAGATAAACCTTCAAAGCCCTAATCGGCAAGGAGATAGCTGAGGAAGAAGATGAAGCTTTTCATCCGACTAAGACACCGTTTTCCTGTTGTGGGCCTTCTGCACGCTTAACTGATCCATACGGCCCAAATATAGGTTTCCGTCGGATACAAGTCCGGATCTCTTCTTAGTACGTTATCGATTCGAATCACCAGATATCATGAAGCTGCATAATATGCAAGATGAACACACACATTTGACTTTGAGGATACGTGTAAATAACTGTAATAACTCCTTTCAAACCGCCACGGAATGACAACCTTGGTCGTGGTCGGAAGACGAACACAAGAAACAAAAACAACAACAAACGAAAAACACAAATAAGGGACACATGCCTTTCTTTCTTTCTTTTCATTTATATACATGAAAATATGTAAGAAAACTGCAGATTTTTATGCCAACATTCATCTGCAGCTTCTTTTTTTAGTTCTTGTGGTTATATAAAAATGGGTGAGGGTTTGGGTTAAAGGGAATACTCTGTTCCCGGCTTCTTGTGAAGAAGGGATGGTTCAGTGCTTCCCTTGCCTTGAGCCTTTCCGTTGGATCATATCGTAGCAGTCCTAGTAACAGATCTATCAGATCGCCCGCAGAGTGATCCACGTGCTGCATTATCAGATTCTGCAAAATGTAAAAAGCCAATTTCAATATTGCAGATCAGCTCATGTCAAGTCCAAAGTTACTGAGAGAGTATTTACCGGTAACCGGGGAAGTTTCCAGACTGCTTTTAAGCTGTCTCTTGATGTCGCCCCTTCAGGCCAATCTAAGTTTGTACCTCGCCTGAAGTATCTTTCAGAGCGGCGACTGCAAGAAGAGTTTTGATTTTGATATAAGCAACTAACATTTTTCAGTTTAATTTCCGTTGGATGAACTTGTTGTTCTTACTCGGCTCTGAGCACCATATGAGGTGGTAATGGTCCAAGGACCCTTTCCATCATGGCCAAATGCTCCAAGTTTTCATGCGTTTGAAAAAGCGCCTCTCCCTGCAAGAATTATTTACAATAAACATCTATTGAGATGTGAATCCAAGTGTACAGACAAACATGAAAAGCGAAAGTTACTCACCGAACAAAGTTCAACAAGTATACAACCGATACTCCACATGTCACATGGATAGTTCCATCCAACCCCTGCGATGGTGTTTCAATATATTAAATACCGATAGCTTGCATAGATGTGTTAAAGTCATAAGAGTTTACCTAGGATAACTTCTGGTGCGCGGTAATGCCTTGTGGATACAATATGGTTATGGTCTTGGTGTTCAAGCGTTGTACTTCCAAAATCAATGAGCTTGATGGCACTCGACTTTGGCAGATTCTTAAAGTACGACCCGTCTCTAGAGGGTCGTGACAGAAACTAGATATGATCATAAAGTTTAAAGTCAACAACTTGAGTTATAAAAATTCCATAATGGATGTATATAACATATGCAATGCACCTAGATGCGTCCAGCTTGGAGATGACGATTACTCACCTTATAATCAGGTATTTTAATATATTCACACGATACCAGAAGAATATTCTCCGGCTTCAGATCTGTGTGAATTAGCCGCAAGTCGTGCATATCTGTCAGAACAAAGAACAAAGTCTGAGTACACTGGTAAAAAAAATTCGCAAGACATTATAGTCGGAGCAATTTGGATTTCCATGAAAACTGTAGTATCAAAATATACTAATGCCTAAGGCTTGTGTCAAAAAGTTTCGAAAAGTGAAATGATTAATGGAACTAATGAGCTACTATAGAGAAGAGTGGGTAAAGAATAGTCCACACACATGCTACAGACTCCAAAAGTTGTCTGCCAAGCTCCCGAACAAGGTCAATAGGAAATGAACGGTAACTATTTTTGCGGAGAAAGTCATATAAGCTCGGTCCAAGCTTCTCAAATACCTGTTGAAACCATTTAAACCCATTCCGCAAATTCTTTTAGCTCACACGATACTAGGGCATGATCTCAAACTTAACAAATAAATGTAATATTACTTACGATACAAATATGATTACGATAGTCAAACCAATTCCGTATTTGCACACAACTGCAAGGAATGGAAGAGATTATCCCAAAATGCAATAAAGCACTAACCAAAGAATTAGCAAAGAGGCCAGAAATATTCTCACCGAGAACCACCAACATCATGCCTTGTAAGCCTTTGCAGCACGTCAATCTCGATCATGGCAGCTTCACGATACTTGGGTACGGACCGTATAACTTTGATCGCCACGGCCTCTTTGTTTTTGCTATCAAAACATTCCAGGACTTGTCCAAATGTACCTTCAAGAATACAATCCATTTTGATGATGAAATTACTAATCGTCTCAGATTAAACAGAATAGACTAATCACGAGGACTAAATAAACATATATAAGCAAAGAAGTAAACTAACCTTCACCCATTTTGCTGAGAATTTGATCTGCATTCAAAACAGAACAGGGGACGTTATATTAACGTAGTTAACCTCCATGACAGAATTGATGAAACAGAGAAGGTAACGAAAGACTCACATCGTGGAGTCAAAGTATCTCCAACAACAAAGACAAAGTGACCGTCTTTATCATCAGGTCTCCAGGGAGGAGAGGCCTGACGAGGAGGCCCATTATAAAACATGTTTGGGTACATAAAACTGGGAACTAGTCCACTAGCAAACTCCGGAACATAGTAAAACGGAGGATGGAATACCTAAAGCAAAAACAAACATCTAGCTGATAAATACTTAACTCGAGCAAAAAAAAAAAAAAAAAGGTAGAAACTAATTTAGTTGAGCATAGATCTTGGAATATATGTGGACAATTCGTTACCGTTGGTGGAGGAGGAGGAGGAGGAAGAGGAAGAGGAGGCGCAGCATCCCAAGCCAGTCGCGGCCGTTTCCTTGGACGCTTATCGACGCTCCTATGTGGAAACTCAACATTCCTCCGAGTTTCCAAGATCATGGCGATCGAGTTAGCTTTCTCACGATGCACACTGCTTTGCATTAGTAATCATGAGCTGTAATCACAAACCCTAATAATCCTGTGATGAACATAGAGGAAAGTGATGATTGAGGATCAATTCGAATCGAATTAAGGAGATAACATCCTGAATTCGAAAAACCCTAAAAATCTTCAAGTGGAGGGATCTTATCTCAACACGTAACTAAAAAGCAAAGTAATGCAGCTAAGAAAACTAACCCTAAATCTCTCTCAGAGATTGACTTTAAACGAGAACTGCATAATTCCGGAAATTAAATCGCAAGAACTCAGATCGGAATTGGAACTGGAGAGAGAAATATCTCAGGAGGAGAAGATATTTGACAGCGAAAGAGACTGAAAAGAAATAATACGAGAGAGAGAGAAAACAGAGCGAACCTGAGGAAGCAGACGGCGAGAGAGAGGCTTTCTACGAATTTTTTTATGGGCCTCTATCAAAGGCCTTGTCATTAAGTATCTGTTGACTTAAGAACAGCAAGAAGTTTATTATGTCCAGAGAAAACTACAACGTGAAGTTTAGTTATAACACATAACAACAGCACGATGTTTTCTGTTAACTCTCGCAATTTTAATTTTATCGGCGTTTACGTAGTATTAATGGGCTTTTGTTTGAGGCCTTTTCAATAAATATTTGTTTAGTACAGAACGACATGAAGTTTATTATGTCACAAGAAACTCAACACGGTGTGTAACTAGCAAGCATGAGAATAGCACAATGTTTTCTTTAAAGTCCACCAGTATTGAGGAGAGATGGTACAGAGAAAGAAAAAAAAAGTCAGAAGCAGGCAACAATGGAGATAGCCGCCGTTAACACCGTCTCCGTCGCGCCGCAATCGCGCCTACTGTCAAACACCTTCTCCAGGAAGTTAGGTTCCGTCTCTTCTCTTTCGTTCCGTTCCATCGAGAGAGAACATCGCGTCGGGAGCGCTAGGCTTCGCGTGTCTGCGACCTCTTCAACGGACGCCCTCACTGCCCAGAAAATCTCTCCGGCGAGTTTTCTCGACAAGAGAGAATCCAGAAAAGTTGTTCATTTCGTGAAGTATCATGGGCTCGGCAATGACTTCATTCTGGTAATTTATTGTTTCCGTCGAAACTTAAACAGGGTTTCAAAAATCAAAACTTTTTTTGTTGGGGTTTGGTTAGGTGGATAACAGAGACTCATCGGAACCTAAGATCTCTCAAGAGCAGGCGGCGAAGCTCTGCGATAGAAACTTCGGTGTTGGTGCTGATGGAGTGATTTTTGCAATGCCGGGAGTCAATGGCACAGATTACTCCATGAGGATATACAATTCAGATGGAAGTGAACCAGAGGTTTGTGTTATGTCTTTGAGTGAGTTCTGGTTACATTTGCAAGTCAACGGCTTTAGGGTTTTGTTCTTGTAGATGTGTGGTAATGGAATTAGATGCTTTGCAAGGTTCATTGCTGAGCTTGAGAACTTACAAGGGCAGCATAGGTATGTCCTTTATCTGTACTGCGGAAACAAGTTCTGAACATTGGTCTTGCTTGCTTGCTCTAATCTATCATGTCTTTTTGGCTAGTTTTACAATACATACGGGAGCTGGCCTGATTGTTCCAGAGATTCAAGATGACGGACAGGTGAATCATTCAGATCAATGTCTCGTATTAGGTCTAAATATTCATGATGATGGACTCTTTTATCTCTTGTTTGCAAGTTGTTTACTGGATTGTGGTTGAACAGGTTAAGGTTGACATGGGAATACCGATTCTAAAAGCACAAGATGTGCCCACCAAGTTGCCTGGGACCAAAGGTGAAGCTGTTGTTCAGGCAGAGCTAGTTGTTGATGGAGTGAGCTGGAATGTGACTTGTGTTAGTATGGGCAATCCTCACTGTATCACATTTGGTACAAAGGGTGGACCGGTGCGTGATTTGCATTGTTATACTTATTATTCTTCAGATATATTGAGTTTCTCACCGTCTGTAAATTTTCCGTTGTGTCAAACCAGACTCTGAAGGTTGATGATTTGAACTTGCCAGAGATTGGTCCAAAGTTTGAGCATCATGAAATGTTTCCAGCTCGAACTAACACAGGTTAGTGGAGATTCATAAGAAGATCTGTCCAGAGTTCTCTATCATTTCTTGGAGTTATATCTCTTAAGTTGTATCTTCGTATTACTGCAGAGTTTGTGGAAGTCTTATCACGTTCTCATTTAAAAATGCGCGTCTGGGAGCGCGGAGCAGGTCAGCTAATCGTTCAAACTAACATCAGTTGATTATCAGCACTCTATGTTTCCCTAAAAAGCTTAATCATACTGCAGGAGCAACTTTGGCATGTGGAACTGGAGCTTGCGCTCTGGTTGTTGCAGCTGTCCTTGAAGGTCGAGCCAACAGGGTGAGTTTTTATCAGATTATACATTAGTATGCAGTTCCTAGTCTTCCATATAATATATACATGAATCATGATAGTTTAGAGAGGGGAAGAGTTCATCTCTTGTGGGAGAACCTTTTTTCATGTAGGAGAACCTTGTATACCTTTTGTTTTATCTATTAGTAAAGAGTTATGCATTCTTAATCTTTTTTGGGTTCATGAGCTGAGTTTTGCTTCATGGGTTCTATACACACACATTGACATCAAGCTTTGTATTGGTCATGGTGAAACAGAAATGCACGGTGGATCTTCCGGGCGGACCACTGGAAATAGAGTGGAGACAGGAAGACAACCATATCTACATGACGGGTCCTGCAGAAGCTGTCTTCTACGGATCAGCACTGCTCTAAGGGCTCATTGACCTGTCTCTCACCCTTGTTCTTTTTTTTTTTTGGTCAAAACCCTTGTTGTTCTTTTTGGGTTCTGTGTTCTTATCTAAACGTGCTAAGCTCTTCCCTTGCCTCCTTGGTTATGTTTCATTGAATTGATTCATGAATATTGTTTATGTACTTGTATTGTTTTCAGAGAAGTCTCAAAACCTTCTAAATATTTGCGTTTATGTTCTTTTTTCTTAGCGACGTTTATGTTCAAAAAATTAAATCACTCACTTTCTTTACACATGGTTATACTCGTAGTGGTCGACAAAAAAAAAAATCTCGTCGTGTATATGCTGAATATTATCAAAAGTAGTGGTTGCATAAAAAGACATGGATTTAGAACTTCGGAAGAACGTATATAACATTCAAAGAATCACAACTCTTCGGAGGAAGGAAAATGCATACATGATTCAAGAATTTGATCTCTGCCAAAAGAAACTCTGTATTATGTTGTGAAGTTTCCTCACAAGTGCGTGAGGTTGTTCAATTTGGATAGCTCCATTGGAATTTCCTCCGCTATCTTGTTATTGTTAAAGTGACTCACAAGTGACTACATAGTGTGTTATAACGGCTATTTGTTTTCATTTTATATACATAAATATTATTTTAATTTTTATAACTAATATTTTAATTATTTAATATTTTTAAATATTTATAAAAACAAAAAAAAAGTTTAAATGCTGTAAAATAATATTGACATGTGCACCCATACTATACCTTCGATAAATTAATATAAACCCATTGATATATTTGAGTAGTATTTTTTTAACACGAAATTGTTTTCCAAGTACAGTAATATTTCAAATATTTCGATTAGATATGGCTAGATTTTGATGCATCCGAAAAAGAATGTTTGATTATAAATGTTAAATATTATTCTCTAAGTAATTCAAAAATAGTTACATCTTAACATAGATAATTTTTACTTTTGACAGTAATTAGTATTAACCAAAATGCATAAATATATATTTTAGGATTTTTTAAAATATGTATATTTTAGGTGAGATTTAAATATACTAAAAAGTAATATTCATTTATAAATCTTCCATATTTTGTATAAGCAATTCAAAAATAATTAAGTCTTAGAATTATTATGTTTTATTGTTGAAAATAACTAATGGTAACAGTAATAGTTAAACATATATTTGGAAATACATATATTTTAGGCCATACAAGTTAAAATTGTGGGAATATTATACAATACTTGGGGAATATAATGTTAAAAATCGTTTTTAACCTGAATATTCCTAAAATTTATCTAAATCATATTTAGAAATTATTGTTATAAAAAAATTTAGTTAATTATTTTTAGAAAATTATTATTACCATTATAATCGATTTAGAAACTGATTTAAGAAAATTTGAAAAGACAAAAAAAATAGTTAATATCAGGATTATTAATTATTGAGTGGCATGACTTGTAAATAAATGGTAAATCTTAGGAGGATTTCATATTTATACTTTTATTTTAATAATATAGAAGTGTTGGAATTAAGAGAAAATTACACTAAGCTTTGGAGTTTGGACTGTTTAAAATATTGGATTATTCATTGTCCAACATAAAATACCTAACTTAGATGTTTTATGCTTGTCAAGTTTCCAAATGAAACTTGGAGGTTGTTACGGAATGCTTGGTTGTTACGGATGCTTGGTTGCTCGCCGGAAGTGTGTCTACTAACATAGCCTCTCTGTGTTGGAAGCTAAAAAACATAAAGAGAAGTTTTAAAATTCTTAATAAAGAAAACTATTCAAATATCCAAACGAGAGTCAATGAAACTTACTGTTTGCTTCAACTTGCACAGGTGCAGGCTCTATCAAATCCAACTACTGACTTTTCTGAAAAACATGAATTGAACCTGAAATGGCAATTTTTGAGACAAATAGAGGAATGCTTCTTTCATCAAAAGTCAAGGATAACATGGCTAAGAAAAGGGGATCAGAACACTACCTTTTTCCATAGAGTCTGGCAACTACATGCTAGCTATAATTCCATCCGTTCTTTCCTCCTATTGTCAGGTGTCCATGCCATTTCGCATTTCCAAGCTGTCCTTGGACCTGAGTCTCTCCTTGTCATCTGGTATTCTCCGTCCCAATGGTTTCACAGTCTAACTCATTTCCGCTGTAGCCAACAACAGTCAAGCTCCATCCTACTGTTGCCTTCAGCTGAGGAAATCACTAAACTCATGTTCTCTCTCAACCCTAATAAAGCGCCAGGCCCTGACGGCCTCACCTATGGGTTCTTCAAAGCTTCTTGGTCACTGATGGGCATAGAGTGTATCAACTCCATACAATAGTTCTTCACCTCAGGTCTCCTGCCAAAAACCACAAACTCAACAATATTCTTTGGTTCCAAAATTCACTTGTGCATCCAGAATCTAAGATTATAGGCCAATTTCCTATCTGAATACACTCTATAAAGTCGTTTCTCGGTTACTGATGATACGTCTTAAACCTATTCTACAGCAGCTCATCATGCCAAAGCAAACAGCATTTGTGGAAGGGGGATTACTAGTTGAAAATACAGTTTTGGCGAGTGAACTAATGAATGGGTACCACAAGAATAGAGGAAGCGAGAAGATTACTGTTAAGGTTGACATAGCTAAAGTGTTCGATACTCTTTCTTGGGATTTCCTCTTCACGGTGTTGGACAGCCTAGCTCTACCGCCTCCCTTCATCTGCATGCTGAAAGCTTGTATTTGTACACCCACGCTAATGATAGGTTATAATGGAACAGTGAGGGGTTTCTTTAAAGGTAAAAGAGGGTTAAGGCAAAGTGACCCTCTGTCCCCTTATCTCTTCGTTATTTCTATGAACTATTTGTCGCTGATGTTAGATAAAGAAGCAAGGTCGGGCTACATAACTTACCATCATCAGTGCCACAAAACGAAGATCACTCATCTCTCATTTTCCGATAACTTACTGATTTTCATTGATGGGTCTTTAGAATCAGTTCAACGAGTGCTTCAGATATTGCATGGTTTGAAAAGAGGCCAGGGCTGGAGGTTAGTATGCAGAAATCAAGTTTTTTTGCCTCGGGTTTGACAGAACAAGAAATTGAAACAATTTAAATTTCTACTGGCATGTCGTGTGGAAGCTTACCTATGCGTTATCTTGGGGTGCCTCTGTGCACAAAGAAGCTTAACTTGCAGAACGGCAAACCTCTTATTCAGCAAATAAAAAAAACGGTTCTATTCTTTGTGAGCTAAGGCTCTATCCTTTGCTTGACGCTTGCTCTTTTTTAAAACGGTCATTTCGGGTATCTCTACCTTCTAATGCTCCAGTTTTATCCTGTCAAAGGCATGTATCAACAAAATAAATTCGCTTTGTAATCTTTTTCTGTGGAAAGGAACCATTGACGGGCATCATACTACTAGAGTGAGTTGGGAGACAGTAACACTTACCAAAGATCAAGGAGGATTGGGAGTCAAAGATCTTTATAGTTAGAACCTAGCTTGTATACTGAAGCTCGTCTGGATGCTCTTCTTTCGTCAAAACTCGGTGTGGGTCTACTGGTTCAAGGAAGTGATATTAAAAGGAGATTTATCTAACTACTGGCTAATCAACACAAGTAGCAGTCATTCTTAGCTAGTCAACAAGATGATTAAGTCTCGAGATATCATTTACCCGCTTCTCAAAAGGCGGATTGGAAATGGGGAGGACACGAGCTTTTGGTTTGATAACTCGTCGCCTTTTGGAAAACTGTACACGCTACTGAATGCTAGAAACTCACGCATTGGTATCTCGAAGACACCAACAGTGGCATCACTCTATTCTGAAGGCGGTTGGATTATCCCTGCAGCAAGAACTGAGAATCAATTAGCACTTCATGTACATATGACTAAAGTGGAATTGACAGATGCGGAGGATTTTTATGAATAGGTGATTGATGGAAGGTTTGAACTATGATATAAGACTGGTGAGATTTATACTTATCTTAAAGGTCCTCAGCCACTAGTCCCTTGGGCCAAGATCGTTCGGATTTCGTATGGTATCCCACGGCATAGCTTCCTTACTTGGTTGGTCTTGCTCGATCGATGTCCTACAAAAGACAGATTAAACAGATGGGTTCTCAATGTTGATCATTTATGCTTACTCTGCAACGCTAATCAGGAAAGTTGGAATCCTCTTCTTCGAGTGTCGATACAGTGCCTCTGTTTGGAGCCAAATTGCCTTTTGGTGTGATATCCAGTCTCTCACCTCTTGGGATGACATGGTCCTTCAACTGCAGAATCTTCAGGACAACCGTGACTCTAGGCGTCTCACATTAATAGCAGCCCAGGCGGTTATTTACTAGCTTTGGTCTGAGCGAAACAATTAATATACTCCACCATCAGATCTTCAGGTCGCCTAAGGCCATCATCTCCCTCATCGACAAGCAGATCCGTAACAGATTGCAGAGCCTACTGTTGGAGAGGATTCCCATCCCCTCTTAACAGGCCCATCAAATAACTGAACCAGGCCCACCGTCGACAAAGGCCCAACTAAGGATCAAGCCCAATCGATGGGCGAGCAGAATCAACCGAAAACCGGTCGGTTTAACCTTGTGATTAGGTCCTCGCGATCGATCGCCCCTTCCGGTTAACAACGATTCGACCGCCAGTTCTCCAGCCCACAAGGCCCATTCCGCGTATAAGGGCCTAGGGCGAACGACAGGAAGACAAGGTCAAGC
>JABAYD010095510.1:0-13375 GCA_014822095.1 Diplotaxis tenuifolia | reverse complement strand
GCAGCTCCCGTGGCCCTCTGTTGCCAAACGCATCAATCAGAGGCCCCAAGTCAGTCCAATAGTCATACCAAAAACTCGCACTTCTACCGTCCCCAATAGAGCATCTCAGAAACCTTGCGATGGTCGCTCTGATCCTGACCATACCCCTCACCGTGGGAGAGAGCCTCTGGGAGTCATTAATCACCCAGTAACATCGCCTATCAAACACATTAGCCTGCAACCACGCAACCCATAAAGATCCAGACCCAGAGAAAAGGTTCCAAACCCGCTTGAGAGTGAAGACTTGCTCAAACTCCTCAAGTCGTCTTATACCTAACCCACCCTCTTTTTTTGGTTTACAGATATCAAACCAGCTTACTCGAGCTGCGGAAGCATGGGAGGTCCTGTTATTCCACAGGAAAGCACAACACAACGAGTCCACTTTCTCAAAAAATCTCTTTGGCAGAGCAAATACCGAACTCCAGAAATTTACCATTCCATAGATTACAGACGCAACCATTCTGATCTTCCCCGCAAAAGACAGATTCTTTACAGTCCAAGAAGCATCTTTGAAGTAATCCTCTCCAAGAATGGTTGCAGCGTTGCAAAGCTTATTCTGCTCGGATTTAGAGGCAACCCCAAGTATCTAGTAGGGAAGGTTCCAAGCCTAACTCCTGTAAGATCACTCAAAACCGAGCTTTCAATGTCTGAATAACCCCCAAAGAATATCTCCGACTTCGCCGCATTCATGTCCAGCCCCGTAAGATCCCTGAACTCAGACAGAACCTTCTTAATGCCCGTTAATGAGTGGCGTGAACCGTCGGAGAAAATAAGAAGGTCGTCAGCAAAAAGAAGATGTGTGATCCTTGGGATGTGGCATAAAGGGTGGAGCCGAATCTGGCCAGCATCAACCGCTTGCTCTAACAACCGAGATAAAGTTTCCATGGCCATAATAAAGAGATAAGGGGAGATGGAGTCTCCTTGCCTTAACCCTTTCTTTCCGGGAAAGAACCCTGCAAGCTCGCCATTTATAGCAACTGAAAACCGTGGTGACGTGATACACTCTCGAATCCAATTAACAAAAGGAGGAGGTAAGTCCTGGGCGCCGAGCAGCTTGATAACAAAGTCCCACGCCAAGGTATCAAAAGCCTTTCTAATATCAACTTTCAGCATGCTGCTTCTAGGACAAGAAGGGGATCTATAGTGTCTTATAAGTTCTGAGGCGAGCAACACATTCTCTCCGAGACTCCTACCCTTCAAGAACGCAGATTGGTTGTTTGAGATACTCTTCTGGAGAATTGGCTTCAACCAGTTAGCAATAACCTTCGTAATGATCTTGTAAACCAAATTGCAACAGCTGATAGGCCGGAACTCGCATAATTTGGTGGCAGTGTCGGTCTTTGGAATCAAAACAATGGTGGTGGTGTTCAAGTCTCTCAGCAAACGACCATTACGGAAAAATTCCTCAACAGCAGCTATAACAGTCGGGCCAACAGTGTCCCATGAAGCACGCAAGAACTCAACACAATACCCATCAGGCCCGGGACTTTTGTTCAGAGGCATAGTATCAATTGTTCCTTTGATTTCAGTAGCAAGAACCTGTCGCTGCAAATAAGCTTGCTGGATATCTGAGCAGCGAAAAGGCAACAACTCCTTGAGCTCTTCGATCGAAGTGGGGGATTCAGGCATGACAGTCTCTCCCAAAATATTCTGAAAATATGTTGCGGCATGCTCTTTGATTGCTGAAGTAGTACCCAAGAAGGTTCCATTTTCTTCCGTAAGATAGTGGATATGGTTCCTAGAGTTTCGTTGGATAACAGATTTATGAAAGAAGGGAGTGTTCCTATCTCCCACATCAGCCCAACGGACTCTCGATCTTTGCCGATAAAACTTCTGTTCAGCATTTAACAAAACATTAAGCTTGCTTCTTTCCCTGTGTTCTTCCACCACAGAGGACGGGTCAGGTTGTGTTAGAAGAACTCTCTGCAGAGCTTCTACTTTTGCCGCCTGGTCTTTAACTCTCATGGATATGCCACTGAAGTGCCTAGTGTTGATTCTCCGTAGATCTTTCTTCAAAAGCTTCATCGACCGAACCAACTTGAATTGATTTGTACCAGTGATTGATCCAGGATCCCATGCTTCCGAAACCACTGAAGAGTAGTCAGGGTGATCAATAATGTGATGAAAGAATTTAAAGGGCTTCCTGAAGGTTCTTCGGAGGGTAGGAACTTTAAAGATACAAGCAACGTGATCCGACTGCCCCTGACCCGGTTCCACAAACTCCGAATAGGCATCCGGGAACTGAGAAGCCCACTCGTGGTTGATAAATGCATGATCAATCCTCTTTGACACCGGATCATCATCATTGTTATTCATCCAAGAGAAAGGAACGCCCTTTGATGGAGCTTCAAACAGACCAACATCTGGCAAAGCCAAATTGAAGTCTTCCATTCCTGAAACGTCAACAACCCTCTGTGGATACCCCGAATGATGAGCCAGCCTTAAGATTTGATTAAAGTCTCCCACAACGGCCCAAAGAGAATGTGACATAGCTGGTGTTCTTTGGACGTGTCTCAAATCGTTCCAAAGCGACTGCCTATCCCCAACAGCATTCAATCCATAGACAAAAGTAAAGGTGAGGTTAACGTTCTCCGCCATAATATAGATTCCACAAGTAACTGCTTGCTCTGAAGCCTTGTAGATAAAAACCGAGACCGAAGGGTCCCAAACAACAACTATCCGCCCAGAAGTATGACTCTCATAATTACCAAAAAATTTCCAGCCATGTGGAACAGCTCTGAGAATCCTTTCCGCATTACTACTCTGAATATGTGTCTCAAGAAAAGCACCAAACAGAGGTCGATTTAATGTAATCCAATCTTTGACAAAAGTGTGGCGTCTATCACTGTTTAGTCCTCTGACATTCCACGCAAAAAATATCGACATAAAAATTATTGAGGGGTTTTGGCCTTGCGGCCGCTCTTCCCGTTGTTCACAAGAAGATACTGATCATCGGAACCACTCCCAGCACGTCCAACCCTATATGGAACGCCTTTGGGTGAAGACTGGTGAGGATGGTTAGACTCTACAGGGTCACCTTTCCTGCTCAATCCCCCAACTTCTACAGAAGCAGAAGTGGAATGTTTATTACCTTGAGTAAGTTTCCTATCAGCAACGGAGGCACAAGAGTGTTCTACATCCGACTCATTTGTAGGAGAAAGCGCAGGATCAAGGTTTTCAGTGGTATCATGAATAGGGAGATCTCCAACCAGTTCACCCTCCTCTACATCCGCCCATCTCCTAGAGTCTGAGACTGGTAGCACTGGCACAGACTTTTCAGGGGTACCCCCACGGCCTTGCACTGAGGTGTTGCGAGTCTTACCACGAGGAGCAGGACTAGCAGAACGCTTCCTCGGAGTATCAGACTTAGGAAGATGGGTTTTACATTTCTCCTTCAGATGACCATACTTCATACATAGCTCACATTTTAGCGGAAGCCACGGGTAAGACACTTCAATGGTTGTCTCCTTCCCGTTAGAAAATCCAGAGATGACTTGCCGCGGTAATGGCTTCGTAAGGTCCACCCTAACATAAAGCTTGGCAACCTTGAAGTTTTCTTTTCTCTCGGTTTCAGGGTATAGAGAGACGGGTTTTCCCACTGCCGTTGCAATTCTGCTCAAGCTCTCCCTATTGAACAACAGGTAAGGAACATTCCTAAACTCCACGGGAACAATGGCCTGCGTAATAGGAGCTTCGTCCGGTGTAAAGTCCGGAGACCAAGGAGCCACGAACATAGGGAAACCAGCCACATTCCAGCAAGTCCTAGAGAGTAGATACTCTCGAGTTTTAACATTGGTGACCCTCAGCAAGAACTCACCGTCACCCACATTATGAACAAAGATTCTCGGTCCGTTCCTAGCCCAAAGAGCGTTAACGACACCAATAATACGACCCATCGCTGGCCAATCTCCATGAAATCGAGCATAGATGAATTCTTTAAACTCCTCCTTCGCGGCTGTAATGTTTTCATCCGGAATGAGTACAAAAGGAACTCCTGATATATGTTCTGAAGGAGTACCAATCTCCTCTAACTCATCTGAGACTTTCAGTAAGCTAGCGTAACTTTTCTTCTCCTTCGGATCCTCAGGCGCCACCACTGTGGGCAACTCCGGCGAGGTCGAAATTGAGCAGGTTGGTGTCGGTGGAGCAACACCTTCCTCCTGTGTTGCAACAGGAGTAGAGACCTCTACTATCGTCGGAAGCTCCGGAGACAAAGGGGACAAAACAGGGGTATGAGAGGTAGATCTCCCTGTAGAATCAGCTCCAGCCACCGTGATAGTTGGAGGAGTCATCTCGGCAGCCACATCAGTGACAGATACAGCAACGGAGCCTTCAGCGCCGGCGAGAGGAGACTTCTTCTTCAACGAGTTAACGGAGGTGGATGGCTTGGAAGCGGCTTGAAGCCGCGCCATTTTGGAGGAACCACGGAGAGCGTTACGGCGTTTCTTCTTCGGAGACATCAGATCTCGTTTTTCCTTCTTCTTGTCTAACCTTTATGGGGTAATATTTGCAGATCCTTGTTGCTGATTTTGAATAGAAGATACATTGGTTTGATATCACTACAAAATTGATGCGAGTGACTACTCATTCTCTCTTCCCACGATACAACAATTAAAATCGCATGAACTGTATAAAGTTATATAAAATCAATATATTCAATATATGATGTCTAGTGTGGATATGGTCCTTATTAGACCAAATCTCGGTCCTCACAGAAGTCTCTTTTTCCGAAAACCAATGTGTTAGTGTGATTTGTGTCTCTATAAACTTTAAATCCCCATGGGTTGAGCTAAACATTCTCCGGCCATTTCCTTGCTTTTACTTCATCATGTGTATTATTTACAAATACAGTTTAAGAATATAACAGATGTGACTAAAAGTATTGTATCCACATTTGTTTACATTAGATTCCGAATAGACCAACTGTATATAATATAGGTAACTACACAACCAGTAGGTTAGTATTGTAGTTGGTATGTGATAATAGTTTCCCAACTTTAATTTTTAAAATCATTGGTTGAGTTTCACTATTGGGCACTATTGCATTCTATTTTTTCTTCTAAAGTACTATTGCCTACGTACATCTGATATGATTTGTTTGATTTCCCCCGCAAAATATTAATAGTAACCTATAATATATATATCAACAATGTTTAATCAAATGTGGAATACTAATACAGAACCCATCATCAGTTGTCTTATTTAGATAAACGTTAAAACATACATCTCAAACCCCATAAGTAGCTATAACTTATTATATAAACTAAAATATATAGCATGAACTTATATAGCAAATAAAACAGAAAATTTTGCCGTCCTAACAAAATAAACAGTCTTGGTCCAAGGTGTCACTATATATATGTTTAAATTTCGAAATACAGTATATCTGTTATATTTTTCAAAAAAAAAAAGATGAGGTGATGGAAGCGAAGGCCAAATTTCTAATATCTTTAGTAACCTTTCTATCAAAATAAAAATTCAAGAAACCATTTATCTTAACTTCTATGTGTTCACAATATTCAACTTAATATTATGTTAACATTTGTGTCATACATAATTATCTAAATAAAAATCTAGTAATTAGTATTTGTGATTTATTTTGTTACAAAGAGATATTACATTCCAGCATATATATATTGAAATGTATTGATATGGTTATATATTTTAGTCGATATACTACATGATTTCCTATGTGTAAGAGTAAGATCCATGTTTTTATTTGTTTTTAGATCCATGTAAAGAGACATTTGCCCACTTCTCTAGTACGATATGAAGGTGATAACTTGGAAAGATCGGTCCCATAAGGAAGAAACAAGACATAGCGATCGATGACTATAGGTCCCATGTGGTGACACATCGACGGACTACTGAGACATAAAGAGGATGAGAGTGCGTGGGAAATGAGAATCCAAGGAAGAACACCACCATCTCGCATGCATCCATCATTGTACGATCATTATTCATCTTAATCAAATAGATCGATTTCACATTTTTTTATAGAGATTGAAACTCATCATCACATATATCTTTGACTGCTATAAGGATTTGACCCATCCATTATGTGGAGTAAACATTAGAGATGTCAAATGGGCTTCGTGTCTATGGGCGGACCATGTCCAAAACCATTTGGACAGATCATTTTAGACCAAAACTAAAAATTGTCCAATTGGGTCAAAGTCCAATAATCCTAAATCCAATGGGCTTATTAAGATTGTAATAATTGAGAAAAAATCATAATTTATTTGACATATAGCGAAACTTAAAACACAATTTTAAGATACTAAACATATAGCGAAACTTAAAACACAATTTTAAGATATCAATAAAAACGGCAGAATTTATTTGACTTTGATCATATTAGATTAGTGATTTTGATTTATATGGATAGGTTCAAATCTTTCTTAAGATTTGAAAGAATTAAAAACCCCAACTGTTTTAAATAGATCTTCCATTTATAATTTTCTTATTTACCATCATATGGGGTTATACTTCTATATACTGATTTTTTAACCATAAATACTACTCAAATCTGTAAGCAAGAAAGAAATATTCTCGAGGTAACTTTGGATTTCTAAAAGAAATCTCTACTTTTCAGTAAGAATTAAGAAGAGATTTTAAAATATTTCTATGATAACTAATCCAACAACTTCGGACTTTGAATAGAAAAGTTTGAATACATTTTACAAACTACTTTATAAAATAAGGAGATATACACGGTATAAAAAAGACTAAAATTCTACAAAAATTATTGATCCAATAGCCACCTCCTTCTATATTGCATGTACACGAATTAAAAAAAAAACACCAGAAAATCATTACAATTATCAAATGTATTTAAGTAATTTTGTGTAATTAGCTGTACACAAAACTTTAGTGAGATCCAAAACACTTCATTAATGTAATAGACAGTAAGATACGATTACGTATAAATATTTTTTAAAAAATCATATAAACGGCGGCTTTATTGTCTGTTCCAAATCACGTTCCGAATTTGGTTCACATTATTCTTCATACCATTGTTTATGAATATCAATATTAAATCTCATAATATTAACATTACATAAATAATATTGGACACTAGCGTGTCTCCCTCCTCCCACATCCCCATGTATAAATATATACGCTTGGTGTATCCTTTTGCTTCACTTTAGTTTCTACTCATATCTATCATTCTCTCTGATCTCAAGAAACCCTCATCATACTCAAGGAGCTTCTCAGATTCATCTCTTATGGAGCATTTGTTACATCATCAGGTAAATAATTAAGATCCACTATTTATATTAACTTGTTGAATTTGTTTTTTTTTTCTAAATTAGAATCTTGATGTGTGTTCTTTGTCTTAAAGGATGTTTTTGAGAACTTTAACAAAACAAGAGAAGCCATGATGGGAGTACCATGTTCATCAAACCCAACACAACAAGACCACGATCAGAAAAAACCTTCTCCGGCGACCGGGGCGGCGAGGCCACAGCCACCGGAGCTATCCCTCAGATGTCCACGTTGCGACTCAACGAACACAAAGTTTTGTTACTACAACAACTACAGCCTCTCTCAACCCCGCTACTTTTGCAAATCATGTAAGAGATATTGGACAAAAGGCGGAACCCTAAGAAACATTCCCGTTGGAGGCGGCTGCCGGAAAAACAAACGGTCCACATCTTCGGCGACAAGAAGCCTCAGAACCACCCCTGAACCAGCTTCCCACGACGGGAAAGCTTTCTCAGCTGCGAGTTTCGGTGTGTTTGGTAACAATGAACACATTGATCTTAGCTTAGCCTTTGCCTTGCTGAACAAGCAACCTCAGGGAGGTTCTTCACAGCTAGGGTTTCCTTCAGAGTTTGGTAACTCTCATCAGTCTGACTTAGAGAGTGTGTTTGGAACAAGCCAGCAAAAAGTGAACACTGCTTATAATGTGTTTGGAAACGGGAGCAACGGTTTGGATATGGCCATGAGTGATCAAAACAAGGTGTTATGGGGATTTCCATGGCAGATGAATGGAGAGATGAACATGGGAGGAGGTGGTGGTGGTCATGTAGATCACATTGATTCAGGGAGAGAGATTTGGACTAATATGAACTATATTAATTCTGGTGCTTTAATGTAGTTCAAATTAAAACCTCAATTTTATTTGGGTTTTAGTTAATTTAGGGTTTGAATTTCATGTTTGTATTGGGATGAAAGATGGGGGCTATAGCTATTTTATGAAATGGTTAAGGGAGTATAGGTATATTAGGGCTTTTCAAAGAGTTTCAAACTTGCAATATGGGGTGGGGTGGGGGGGGGGTTGGGGTTTTTTTTTCTGATCTAAATTAATGTTAATTTTTTCTTTTGTATGTTCATTGTTTCACTATGTTTTAAATGAGGCGTTTCCTTTGTTTTTCAAATTTCGAAAATAATTTGTCTATGAAGTTCATATAGTTTCTGGTGAATAAATAATTAACAAAGGAAAGATATCAATGAAAACTGTGTATGTTAACTTTAAACCCTAGTTTCTCACACTAAAAATCCCATTACTTCTTTCTCTCTAGAGGCTTCGTAATGGCGCGGTCAATGACGTTGGTGTTTCCTACTTAATTGATTTGTTTTGTCTTTTTGTCAACAAACTTAATTGATTTAGTGACGTAAAGGATTTATTTTGGTAATGTTGTTGTATGGTTTGAATTAAAAAAATGGTATAATATTGACTGGTTGGCAATTGAATTTACACTGCCTATATGACTACTCTATGTAATGATTTTACACGAGAAATTTTGATTTTTATATTGATTTTTTGGGGATGAGAATGTAAGACCAGTAATGATGACTATAAGAAACATCTCACCTAACCTAATTTTGCTTAGATGGGCTAATATATACTTAGGACTTAAGAGAATGTTTTAAATGAATAGAAACATATCTTAGTTGGTTGGTAGTTTGCTTTACACACAGAAACACGTGTTCGTGTATGTATGCATGTAGCAACACGCATAAGGTATATTATATAATCCAACCCCGCTCTATTTTTCACATTAAAATAAAGTTTAGTGTAAAAAATACTCCAATAGTACACTATTTTCCACTCTATAATAGTGTAAAAAATAAGTTTACTCCATATAGAGTAACTTGTTTTTTCTTTGTTTATCACTCTATTTTTTACTATAAAATAGAATATTATTGAGAAGAACCAATTCTATTATAAGTTTACTCTATTTTTAGAGGAAGAAAATAGTGCAAACCATTTAAAATGGTTTTAGTCTAGTTATGGAACAAGTAAATATGGGTGTTGAAGATGAATTTTTGAAGAAGATCCAGACATCAACTGACCGATTTATGAACCATATATAAACTGTGTTTTACTTTTTACTGTTTACCTGGAACCTAGTGTCGGAAACTGTGTATTTACCATGATAAATTGTGTTTGGTTACAAAACATGTACCTTTTTATTCTAACTTAACTCTTTTTTCTTTGTCGCAAATTCTAACTTAACTCTATTTTCTAGAATTGTGTTGTATTTTTGGTCTTTGTAAATTCGATTTTAAAGTATTATTGCGTACTAATGTGCACATGCGATTGATTTTAATGGTTAAAATCTAATCACACGTCCGGTTAGTGGAACTGTGCCACAACCTAGCATCTGAATCAGAACTCATACTTCCACATTCTCATTTCTACTTTTAGTTACCTTTCTCTTAAGACCCAAGACCTCGCTAAACAGTATCCTTATCCCCATTACAGAAGCCAATATGGGCCTTATTTTAGGCCGAGTGATTATTCCCTTCCTTCTAATGGAGCCAGAAGCTTTGCTGCCTTTGATATTACAGCCAACAATAAGAGAATCAACAGTCTTCCCTCCTGAATACTTAAAGCATAAAATTAACATAGCTCAAATCTTCCGAACATGTGTTTTATTTCAGAACATAGTTCATCAAACTACTAATTAACATCAATACCACAAGAAAATCTGAGCTGAAGCAACTTTAAAAATAGATTACCTACTTATTACATAATTATTATATTAGTCATTCTCCAGCTATTTCTGAGGCTTCTTCCACAAAACACCAATCTTCTTAAGCACATTCCCATTCTTCTTCTTAGTCATTTCATCATCAACATCCTCAGAGTAAGGAGAGTTTGTCTGATCACAATTCTCACCGAACTTCCCATCCTTACCATTAGAAAGCATGGAGGTAGCTGCTTCAGCAGCTTTTCTCCACTGGTTTGATTGTACTTTAAGCTTCCTGAGTTCTGTCTCCATCTCTGAGTTCGACGCTTGAGTTGCATCTAGCTGCTCAGTGACCCTAACAGCTCTCTTACTACTCTTCTCAGCTTCTTCCATTGCAATCCCTAACTTCACCAGCACGTCTTGTACATCTGTCTCCCTCTTGTGGATCTCTGACTTCAATGTCTCGTTCTCGTCTGAAACTATCTGGAGTTCTGTCTCTTTATCCATCATATCCGCCTTCAGGTTCTCAATCACTTCTCTTAGTTGCTTCACCTCAGCTTCAACACCTGTCTCCTTCTCCACTAACCTTGCCTTTAGCTCCTCTATCTCGGCTTTAGCCATCTTTAATTCATACAAGAGTCCAGCTTCTACATCAGAAGCTTCTAGAGCTGCTCTCAGTCTCTCTACTTCACATCTTAAGGAAGATATCTCATTTGAGTCTTCAAGCTTTAAACTCTCATAGTCTTCAGGATTGTTCAGAAGTTTAGTTACCAAACCTTCAAGCCATACCATTCTTGATTTTGTCTGTTCAAGCTCTAACGACATCTTCTTATAACTCTCAACTGCTTTTGCGCCATCTGACTTTAGCTCCTCTACTGCCTTTTTAGCATTCTCTAACTGCCTAAGAGTTTCTGTAGCCAAAGCCTCAGTTTCAGCCTCTGACACCTCACAGTCCTTAACCTGGTCCCTAAAATTCTCAACGAGGAAAAGCGTGTCCATTAAGTTTCCTCTTAAAAGGTGAATCTCAGAGTTACGCAGCTCAGCTTGTTTCACATGACCAGCTTCAGAAGAAGCTACCTTCTCAATCTGATGCTTGAGTTGTCTGATCTCTTGAACAACAACAGACAGTCCTCTCCTTTCATCAGCAGTAGCACCAAACTCAAAATCACTTTCCAAAGACTGAGTCTGAGTCTCTTGGAGCTTAGAGGAAACTCCTTGTAGCTTTTTCTTGGACTCTTCAGCTTCTTCCTCTGCTTGCTTCTTTTCTGTCTCAGACACAGTGACTTGATCTTTGGCTTTCTTTAGCTCTTCTTGAAGTTGTGAGACTAGAGACTCAAGCTCCGTTATTCTGCTTGGCCTCTTCTTCTGTTAGCAAACAAACATGGGAGTGTTATCATAACTACTCCAAACTAAATGTTATCACATAGGCCCCAAAATCAATACAGAAACATGTTATGATGGAACAGTTTATGTTGGATCATGCAAATAAAAGGGAACCTATGAGATAGTTCAAGACACTTAGATTGAATTTGAAACAAGCTTAGTACACAAGAGGCTCATACCTCAGAGACAGGGCTTCTTGGTGATCTACGGTCTGGAACTTTAGGACTTTTGTCCTTTGGTGTTCTGCTATTAGCTGAGATAGGAGGTGAACAGGAGTCAGGATCTAGGGCTAGTATCTTCAATGGCCGAGCAGCTTGAGGAGACAGCTTCTTGGGAACATCTGGAGATCCATTTCTACCCCAAAGCACACACAAAAATTAAACACAAAAAGATAACAAATTGAAAATCAAGATGATAGCTAGAGAAATGAAAAACTATGTACTAATAGTAACAGATCATTAGAAGGTGAGATTTGATTTGATTAAACAGAAGCAATAAGTATTTGAGGACCACACAAGAATGCAACCTTTAAGATTCAGTAACTCCCACAAGAAAACAACACAAGGGGAGAAGAATCAGACATAAATGCAAAGAAAAAGACTATATACAAAGATAGAAACCAAGATTTTTACCTTGCCTTTTGGGTCTGCATACTGTGATATTATCCCTCTAATGCACAGGATGAGATATCTTTTGGTTTTACCGAAAAGATATGTCCACCTTCTTCAATGTAAGCCTGACCCACCAAGAAGTGTAGAGAGAGCTCATAAGTATTTAATGCAGAAGGATGGAGACATGTTTAAACAATCCAATGGCAGAGAAAACATGATGGGAGTTATTACAAAGAAAGAATAAGAGTTAAAATATATAGTGCTAACGTCTGTAATCAAATCTACTACCAGAAAATGCACATCTTAAAGAAGATATAAAATCTTTTCTTTGCACTTCTTACTAATGAAATTAATATTCCACTCAAAGGAGAATACAAAGAGTTGAGTCAATATTTTATAAATGAGACAGATAAAATCAGAGTCAAAATCTCAGGTGAATTAACTAAAAGCATAATGCCAAAATGATGATATTAAAGACTGTAAAACAGAGTATTTTTGTTGTGGAGTTACACAAATAAACCCAAACAAAACAAATAAAGGACCAACTCATATCATGACACTGTAACCATTGATGTTAACTACACAAGTAGTTTGACTATATAATATCACAAAACAGAGAAGTGTCCTTTGTTGCCCTCTTGACAATGTAATGTATCACAACCTATCATCATGAAAGACTGGTACCAAGGGGTCCCTACACACAACTACACAAGCAGAGCATAATGTGGTAGATTTACATTAATGTCCCTACCAGATTCACACTTCTAAATGGAACACAAGAGGGTTAAACTAACCTCTCCTCCATGATTTATAATGAAGGACTCTAAACATCTTTCACACAAAACTACTATAAATCAAACAGATTTAATACTCACTCAAAGAGAAGACAAAGCAGAAATAAATTATAGTATATGATTTCCTGGATAAACTTTCCCATTGAAAAAAAAAGGAGAATCTAATATATAAAACCACTTGATGTTAACTAAAGTAAGCATAAACAAGCAATCACACAGCACAGAAGTAGCCTCAACATTTAACCTTAAAAAGTTATTCTGATGTTTCTTTTTGCTTCAAAAAGTAAACTATAGCTGAAACAAGAAGGTGTTTCAAAAAAAAAAAAAAGTGTTTCAAAAAAAAAGCTGAAACAAGAATATCACAAAATAGAAGAACTCAACAAATAAAGGAGACAACTTTGATGTTTCAAGCTCCAATAAAGCTAATACCCTTTATCTAATTCCTTGAGAAAAATAAATTTTGTTCCAAGATACTTCATTTACATAGAGAAACTCACAAAGACTCTAGCTTTTTGCAAATAAACGAAACTAGAAAATAAAAATGCATAAGGAAATTTTGGAATATCAAAAAGGGCTAATGAAAAAAGAAGAAAAATCAAAACTTTTTTACTCAGAAAAGAAACTA
>JABAYD010095220.1:0-11182 GCA_014822095.1 Diplotaxis tenuifolia | reverse complement strand
TAGTATCGGTTAATTATTTTTCTTTTTAATTATATAAAATTAAAAAGTTTACTTGATTAATATTGAGTTACGTATTTTATATTGTTTTAATCTTTAAATTTTTTTATTAAAATATATTTTCAGATAACAACACGATATATATAGGAATTATCTTATTTAAAAATATATTATTTAGATTTTGGATAATTCTTATAATTATTATTAATTTTAATTACTTATCTACTTAAAATTATTTAAATTCGTTTTTAATTTGTTGCTAATTATATGTTTTTCTCATTATGGGTAGTATCGATATTAACCGCTCCAACTTTTAACGTGGGAGCTCAATTGCGAAAAATCACTTCGCAAATAATAACAACACAATATATATAGGAATTGTCTTATTTTAAAACATATTATTTACATTTTTGGATAATTCTTATGATTATTATTAATTTTAATTATTTATCTACTTAAAGTTATTTAAATTCGTTTTTATTTTTTTGCTAATTTATATGTTTTATCATTAAAGGTAGTATCGGTTAATTATTTTTCTTTTTAATTATATAAAATTAAAAAGTTTACTTTATTAATATTGAGTTACATATTTTTTTTTTTTAATCTTAAATTTTTTTATTAAAATATATTTTCAGATAACAACACGATATATATAGGAATTATCTTATTTAAAAACATATTATTTAGATTTTGGATAATTCATATAATTATTATTAATTTTAATTATTTATCTACTTAAAATTATTTAAATTCTTTTTTAATTTGTTGCTAATTATATGTTTTTCTCATTAAGGGTAAGATCGATATTAACCGCTCCAACTTTTAACGTGGGAGCTCAATTGCAAAAAATCATTTCACAAATAATAGTACAGATGCCTTCACTATTTTAACGTATTCTTAAGTTTTCTACAATGATTGACAAGTTTAACACTATACTTTTTAGTTTTTTTAACTAACACCTTACATTTTACTTTAAAATACTCTACATCACTTTTATTTTCTTCTACATATCCATTCATTAAATATTTTGTATCTATCTTATAAAATAGTTTTATTTATTAAAATTTCATACTTTATTTAAATATAATTTATTTAGCAAAACTTATAAATATTATCATTTTGTCAAAATTTATAAATATTCTGAGTGATAAAAATATTATTAAAACTAAAAGCTTTTATGTAAAATAAGTTAAAATTTATTAAATGAAAACATTTTTTTGTTCTTTATACAAAATAAAATAAAATAAACATCTTATTATAGATTATAAAAATATTTATGGAAAAATGCCAAAATATCAATAACCAATCAAACTTCTAAGTGTCTTACCTCTTTTTCTCTTTCTATGTTTCAACATGTTGAGAATAAATTCAACACATTTGAATTCACCTCAATTTCAGTAACATATTCAACACTTTTTTTTATATCAATTCATTAGTTGTTTTCAAAAACTCCCACAACATATATAGTGATTGTAAGAAAGAAATATTATTGCACTACATTAACATATCGTTGCAAATATTGAACTGGAGTAAAGTCGTGATATTTATAAGATGTTGCTAACTGAGTGTTACAAATTTATGTATGTTCCAAAAATATTTCAAATTTTGCAATTGATCAATTTATTGAAAATCTGTTTGAGTGAATTAACATTTGTGTTGCAATCTTGTTGTGTTTTTTACAAGAGATATTTGCAGCATTGCATATATTGTCACATGATCATTATAATTAATATTTTAACGTGAATTAGCTAAGTTTGTTTTTTAGTTTTATAATTACTATTTTCACATATAATAATTAATTTTCAATTTTAAAACTATTAAAATAAATATAAAGTAATTAAATAAATAATTTTATTAAATAATCAAAATTTACCGTATGGAACAACGCATGGACACTAAATTTAAAAAAAAAATGAATAATAACACTCAAAATTATTCTATTTCCTTCATATAATATGAATACATGAATTACACACGCATATATATATATATATATATTGGAATTCTATATTGATTGGTTGATTCTGATTTGATTCATCCTCTAGCTCACCGGTTAGGATTCATCCGAAAAATAGTTAAGTAACAATATCCTCAGGTGGCTAAATGATTCCATCACTCTCATCCAATTTTTCTACATTTAAAAACACTGAAATCACATTATGAACTAGAAAATCACTAAAGAAAAATTGTATAAGCTACTGAAATAGTAAAATTAAAAGAAACACCCACTGCACCTTAACTGGGAACCACCGTGGAGAAGGTAAGAAAAAATGACTTGGCGATTTGCAGCTTTTTATGTTGATTGAGATGTGAGTGGCGAGAAATAACACTATTAAATAAAACTATTAATAAGTTGAGTACTCTACTTTTTACTTTTTTTTAACTTACACCTTACTTTTTACTTTTAAATATCCTACATCACTTTCTTTTTCTTCCATATATTCATTCATTACAGATTTTATTTATATATTATAAAATAATTTTATTTAATAAAATTTAATATTTATTTAAATTTAATTTAATTACAAAAAATTACAATCATTTGTGTTAAACGTTATAAATATTCTGAGTGTTAAAAACTGTTATTAAAATTAAAAGCTTTAAAGTATAAATAAATTCAAATTATGAAATTATAGTAACCAATTTGTTTTATTCTTTATACAAATAAAATAAACATCTTTATATATATTATTATAAAAACAAAAAAAATGATATAAAAAAAATTTATTTAATATATAAAATGAACTATAGACAATATTTATGAAAAATGCCTAAAAATATCAATAACCATTAAACCTGTCAAATGTCTTACTTCTTTCATTTTTCTATGTTTCAACATATTGAGAATAAATTTAACACATTTGACTTCATCTCTATTTCAATAACCTATTCAACACCTTCTTCATATCAATTCATTAGTTGTTTTCAACAGCTCCCAACTACTAAATAGTGATATTGCAAGAACGGAATGTTTTTGCAATACATTAATATATTGTTGCAAATATTGAATTGTTGTAAAGTCATAATGTTATATGATGTTGCTGAATGAGTGTTACAAATTCATGTATGTTGCAAAAATATTGCAAATTTTGTAATTGATAAATCTGTTTTAATAGTGCATTAACATTTGGTCACAATCTTGTTGTGTTTTTACAACATACACGTTGAAGTATTGTAAATACTGTCACATGATCATTGTAATTAATATTTCTATATGAATATTATAATTTTAAGGTGGATTTTCTAAGTTTGCTTTGTATTTTCATAATTGTTATTTCACATATAATAATTAGGGCAAATCTTCGAAATAGCATTTTTCTAAGTTTCTGTCACAAAATAACCCTTAAAAATTAAAATGACCAAAATAACATTTTTATTTTAAAAACTTTAAGTTTTTTTAATTTTTTCAAATTGGAAATTATTTCCCAAACCCCCACTACTCAACTCTAAACAAAAAAAATCTAAGATTAGTTAACCCAAAGGTAAAAATGAATAATTTATAAAATATTTTAGTGCTATTTTTTTCATTTTTATTCTTAAGTGGTATATTTGTGACAGAAACTTTTTTAGTACTATCTTAGTCTTTTTCTCTTATTTTAGTGTTCAATGTGATTATTGATTTTTTGATATTTCTTGGAGGATGAATTTGGATTTGATATATTTTTTCATTTTGGGTTTTTGAATGTATGGATATCTGTTCGAACTTGGATTCAGTTTAAGATTAAACTGAAAACCTGAAATATTAGAGAAGACTAATTCAAATATTTTTGTGGATACCTATTCGAATTTGGATTCAGTTAAAAAGATTAAACCAAAAACCTGAAATACTGTAGAAGTAAGAGTAATTCAAATATTTTTGTCTGATTCAGTTCGATGTCAATTTTCGGTTTGGTTCGATTTGGGTTTTTGGGGTTCAATTCGTTTGGTCCACTCCAAATCCATGCTAGTTATTGCAGAAGACCACGTTGAAAAAATCTGATAAACTAAGTAAAAGACGACGACGTTTAGGAAACCATGGGCCGTCAATGGTAGTTACCAGAAGAAGATAAAACTCTCCCAATACGTTTTCTCCCCTCTTTCGAATTTGCGTTTTCTTCTCATCATCCTTTCCGTGTGCTTCACAACTTCCTCCATCGTCATCAATTGAGAAAACCCTTTACAAAAAGAAAAGTCTCACTCTTTGCTTCATTTCTTCCAGACCCATCTCTCATAAAATGTTTATTTGATCTTCGATCGGATTATTATGCTAATCGATTGCTGATACCAATTTCCTGATTATCATCCCCACCGTCGACGATTCTCCTCTGAAACCGAGCCATGGCCGCAGCTTTGAGGTCAAACACCTCCAGAGAAACCGCTTCTCTCGCTCTCTCCCACTTTCGGTACTTCTTCTTAAACCGTCTCCACACCGCCGCGACTCCTCACCGTAACAAAATCGGGTCTCTCAGGCCTATGGGAACGAGCTTCCTAGGAGACGGACGGAACTCGAGCAAGGGTTATTCTACCAACTATGGTGTAAAGTCTGCTATTTTGAGCTCGCAAGGAGACCCACCGGATCTGTGGCAGCCTCCGAGTGATGGACTCTCCGTCAGGGCTAATGGGTCGAGCGGCGTTAATCTGGGTCGTGGCGGTGGTGGTGGAAGCAGTCCCGGTGCTGGTAACGAAACAGGGTCTAATTCCAAGGAAGATAATTGGGGTGGATCTAATCTTGGGTCTAGTTTTCCCACACCCAAGGAGATTTGTAAAGGTTTGGACAAGTTTGTGATTGGTCAGCAGAGAGCCAAAAAGGTGACTTTGATCTTGTTTGTGTATCCATGATTAGGAGTAGCTCAGTAACATCTGATTTGGTTTGCTTGTGTGATCATTTTGTGGCTGAACATTTATGTGCTGCTAGTTTAGGCTTTGAATGGTGCTAACTTCAACTTCATAACCACATCTGCCTGTTCAGTGATTCCTTTCTAGTTGGGTTGTGAACAGAAAATTACATTATTTTCAGAAAAAAAAAACAAAACACTGAATACTACTTAACTAATTCTGGATTTTCAGTTGTGTTTAAGCTTTGTTTATGTATTCTTTTTGGAAAATATTTTTAGTTTTCAACGTGCTCTTGTGTCATCTCGTGGATGCAGGTACTTTCAGTGGCAGTTTACAATCACTACAAGAGGATATATTTCGAATCATTACAAAAACGGTCAGTTTATCTCTTACCTGAATGCAATGTTTTGATTGATTTGCTGTTCACTAGAAAATAAACTATCTTTATAGTTCAGCTTATTATCTAAGCATCTGAAAGTAAATAAACATATCTTGTGATTTGGTAAATCATCTCAGTATGATTGTGATTCCACGTATTTTGTAAGAGATTTGTTAATAATGATGCTTAAACTTGTTGGCAAGCTAGGTCCACGGGGGGAGAAACCGATAGCACAGCAGCGAAACCAGCTGATGATGATATGGTAGAACTGGAGAAGAGTAACATTCTCTTGATGGGACCAACTGGGTCAGGTAGTTTTTCTGACCTCAGTCTACAAAAATGATAACACAAGCCTGACACGCTGATATACTACAGTTCATTTCAATATCGCCGCAGTCACCTCATCTGTTTTGATGTTTTTTCTTCAAACACAGGGAAGACATTACTTGCGAAAACTTTGGCACGGTTTGTGAATGTCCCTTTTGTCATTGCGGATGCAACCACACTGACTCAGGCAACTCTCGCTTTTCTTTTTGTCCTTTTGTTTACTGCATGTCCTTTTCGTGATGACCAATCTGTGAAATGAAATAATTTGTCAGGCTGGTTATGTGGGAGAGGACGTCGAGTCTATATTATACAAACTTCTCACAGTAATCTTCTAAACCCCCAAGCACTTCTATTTTATACTGCTACGGTTAGTTCTGTATACTATCTCTAATGTGTGGTATTGGAATATCTCTCTCCAGGTTGCAGATTATAATGTTGCAGCGGCACAGCAGGGAATTGTTTACATCGATGAAGTCGATAAGATAACAAAGAAGGTTAGAGCTATGTGCTAGTTTGGTAACTTTAAATATTATTTTCTGTGCGTCCTTGGATAAATTTTGTTCTTTGGGCCTTTTTGGTTGCTAGGCAGAAAGCCTTAACATAAGCAGAGATGTATCAGGAGAGGGTGTTCAACAAGCTTTGCTAAAAATGCTGGAAGGAACAGTAAGCTTACAGTTTAAGCCATCCACTATTTGCTTACTAAGATCTCAATATATATTTTTTTTTTGTGGTTTTGCCCAGTTTCTAACTCTCTCTCTCTCTGGTTTTGGATCTATAGATCGTTAATGTACCTGAGAAGGGCGCTAGGAAGCACCCTAGAGGCGACAACATTCAGGTTTTGTTATGCTCCACTCTACTCTTTATGTTTTGGCATGCACCTTGCTAATAACATAAATTACGCATCTGTTTTGTTTTATCATGCATATGGGTGGAGACTGAGGTATTAAGAAATTTCAATGATTATGGAGATCTAATTTCTTTGACCTATCCAGTTTAATGTTCTTTGCATGAAGATGGCTTCTAGTTTTTCATTCTAGAGTTGTTGGAGGTGGCTCTCTGTTACATCTTTTTCTTACTTGGGTCTTTGTCGACTGTCTGCAGATAGACACAAAAGATATACTCTTCATATGTGGTGGTGCTTTTGTAGACATCGAAAAGACCATTTCAGAGAGGTAAGGCTTATTTCCTTGTCTCATCAAATAACCTTAAGAAGTCAACTGAATTTTTCTTTTTCAGGCGCCATGATTCTTCAATAGGGTTTGGTGCTCCTGTACGTGCTAACATGAGGGTGGGTGGTGTTACAAGTGCCGCTGTTGCATCTAACCTGATGGAAACTGTATGTTTTATATCATTTCTTCATCCATCAAATGATAGTTTAGTCTTCGACTCATGTTTGTATCGAAGTTTATAATGAGATAGATGTCTATTGTTGTGTTGGCAGGTGGAAAGCAGTGACCTGATTGCTTATGGTTTAATACCTGAATTTGTTGGAAGGTTTCCTGTTCTCGTCAGCTTATCTGCTCTGACTGAGAACCAACTTATGGAGGTAATATAAAAATATGGTTTGAGACTTGATGTGAGTCTGAGAATTACTAAAATCATATTGATTTGTAGGTGCTTACCGAGCCCAAGAACGCTCTCGGAAAGCAATACAAAAAGATGTACCAGATGAATAGTGTAACTACTCCTCTCTTTCTGCCTTTCTATGGCTCTCTCTCTCTCTTTGTTCAAAATCTTGGCACTTGAGACAAATCTATATTTTACTCTTTCTTCTTCAGGTAAAGCTGCATTTTACGGAAACAGCGCTGCGGGCAATAGCTAAAAAAGCAATAACGAAAAACACAGGTGCTCGTGGTTTAAGAGCTCTTTTAGAAAGCATCCTCATGGATTCTATGTACGAGGTAAGTTCTTACCTCTTATAGTATTACTTACAGTTTGTGAGTTACAAACTCATTTCATAAAGCAGCGTTCAGACTCTTGTACACTTACACAAATTATATATACACTTTTCTTTTGTTTTTCTGAATACAGATACCGGACGAGGGTACAGGGAAGGATATGATAGAGGCGGTTGTGGTGGATGAAGAAGCAGTTGAAGGAGAAGGGCGTAGAGGCTCTGGAGGAGCTAAGATTCTCCGTGGTAAAGGATCTTTGGCTCTGTATCTCTCTAAAACCACCAAATCCAAGGATTCTCCTCAGGTACACCACCACTCAGTAATCAAAGAGACCAATCCCGGTTTAGCTTAACCGTATAACATTTTGATAACCGAGTCTTGTGCTAAATTGTTGCAGACGACCAAGGAAGGATCACAAGGAGAAATTGAGGTGGATGCAGAGATTCCCTCCGTTGTAGCCAGTATGTAATGTATCATCTGGTAAAATGTATCTCTCTGTATGCTTAATCTTATCGTTCTAATAATGTACATAAATGAAAGAAAGAAACAAAGTTGTATCACCAAGTTTAAAGAACACAATGATGCACAGTTTGCACTTTGCACATTGATCAATGATGATGTAACGTTTATCCATTAACCTATCTTCCCATTAGTCCTCTATCTCGCATTCAAAACTGAGAAATCTCCTTTGATTTAGAATCAGGATTTATCATTCATTCTTATACACTAAAAATATAAATGTTTCATTCTAAGCAAAGAGTTGAAATAGTATTCAAATCATAATCTTTATTTCATTCAAGAAGTTGCCCTGTCATATAATAAAATACACTTGAAAAGAAACATAAACCTTGTAGTATATAAACTCTTTCGTATATTAGTTACATACAAGGCTGAGACAGCCTACTGCGACAACCCGGAGAAGAAGGCCACTCCCGTGGATGGCAACCACGATGAACCTCCAATGAACTGACCCACCGTAAACTTGCTTGCCTCGACCGTCGATGTAATAATATGATAACCAGGCCACTTGACTCGTTGACCCGTACCTGCTCCCGGCCCTCGGTTCATATACTCACCATAGTACAAGGAGTCCAACGCAAACGGACCGTTCCACTCCAACCATCCTCTCGGGTTAATATGATCACCCATATCCGACATCATATACACAACTCTAGAGTACAACTTCCACGGACGGCCGAGATACGTCGGAAAACTCTCTTTCGAGGCTTCAAGATCACCCGTTGCTAGTAGCTTACAAGCGTGGATCGAGATCCCCGTGTTCTGGTTCGGGTCTTTCCGGTTCTGAGCCGTGATAGTGATTTTCTGCTGAGGCATTGGCTTACGTGCATAGATGTTACAGCTCTGTAAGATCACAGCTGCGTTTCCGAATATAAAATCGACCGTTCCGTAAATCTCGCATTCGCGGAAAAACTGTCGGTTAGAATGAACGTAGAGAGCGTCTTGGTAACCGATAATGCTGCAACGGTAAACCACCGCATGGTCTCCGCCAACACGGAGTGCCACGGCTTGGTGTTTCCCAGGTCCGGCGTAGTTCTCGAACGTTATATCTCTCACTATAAATCCAGCTCCCGTCGCGGCTACATGAAGAAGAAAAAGTAAATAAAAAATCATAACTAAAAAAAGACATAAAAGTTTTTTTTTAAAAGACATAAAAATAAAAGTTTATTACCGAAAGTTGCGGTGTGAAAAGTAGTGAGCTCATCGGCGATGCTTTTACCACCGGTAATGACCGTTTTACCCTTGCCGTCTCCGATGAACATTAAGTTCTTCTTTTTCCTCCCAACCTTGAGAATATCCTCTTCGTACTTCCCTGTTTTGACGTGGATGACGAACCGTCGGCTACTATGCTCCGGCGCTTTCTTGATTGCCTCCGCGATCGTCTTAAACGTACCGTTACCGTCTTTAGACACCGTGATATCCGCCTGAATCTCCGTCGCCGGAGTACCGAGAAGCTCCCTGTCTCCTCTCTGCAACCAACTCGGAAACTCCTCTGTTTCTTCTTCCCCAAGCAACTTCCTATGGTTCACCACCGGAACTCCGCTTAAATCTTTGACGTTGCCGGAAAATATCGCCAAGCAGTTACTCACCATCTCCGACAAGTCCTTCACCGCTCCGATCACTTGATCCTTAACTCCTCCTCCGCCGTCTCCGGCTTCCTCGAATCCCTCCGTACACGTGTCGTGGTTAGTCATCGCAGAGCTAAGCCACGTCATAACATCGGAGTGAGACTCGTCTGAAGACGATGCGGCAACGATGGAGGAGAGAGCGCGTGATAGCGCGTCGACTGAGTCGTCGAGCAGCTCGAGACAGGAGTCGTAAGCTGATCGTACACGTGGCGGCATCTGAGCGTATGAGATCGTCGACGATGAGTAAAGCGCTTTGCTGAAACTCTGTAGCGTGGCGTTGAAGCAGATGTGGATGAGCTGTTTCTCGTCGGCGGTTAAAGCTCCCGGAAAGTCGAGAAGCGTGTCGATGCAGAGGTTCGGGTATTGGGCTTTGCTACAGGTTCGGGAGATTTCTTGGGTCGGTTTACGGTTTAGTTTCGGAGCATGTTGATTGGAACCTACGGCTCGGATGCCGGCAAAGATCCCGAAGCAGACAACTGCGACAACTAGTATCGCTAGAGTGAAGAGAATCAGCTTCGTCTTCTTGGTTCTCTTCTGTAGCTCCGGGAGTGACGTGGCAGGGTCTTTCTGGCTCGGGTTTGATACCGAACCTGATGGTCCGAGCCTATCGTAACCCATAGTGCAATTTTCTGTCTGTGGGTTTAGATTGAAAGTTAAGGGTTCTGTTAAGGGGACAAAAGATGATGTGGAAGTGGCTCTATAAATATTGTTATAGATGTAACTATTGAAGCAATAAAATGATGAGTTATTATTATAAACTTTATAAAATTATATATAGTGTCTATATTGAAATATATGTTATGCCTAGAGTGATAGTTGTGATATTCGTCGATGGATCTAACAGGAAGCATATATAGTGATGTGAATTAGTAACATATGTGATATGTGTACATTTATTTGTACGAGTGTTACTTGAGTGTAATGCTCTATAAATCATTTCATCTCAACGACCCCATTATAGCGACTACCTTACAGGAGAATCGTAAAAGTCGGGATTACGATAACACGATGACGTTTGGTGTTTCTGAAATGTGATTTTATGTCATTACCGCAGTAAAAGTTGGAATCTTAAAAGTTATACATTATCAATTCACTGTAGTGCTTTTCTCAATAGTGGATAACTTTTTTTTTTGTTATTCTCTCAGCGAGCTTCTTATCCACCTACGGTGTCGGTGCTTCTGCTCTTTCCTTATCACGCTTTGTTTAACTGTTTAAACCGATCAATATTAGAGAAATTGACTATAACAATTACGGAAACAGACCATATATTATTTTAGACTAGATTTGGTCTCGTTGCGTTGCAACGGATTTTGTTTGATATTATGATTAAAAAATATTATAAATCAAATATTATAGTTTTAAGATTTTTTTTCTGCATATGTTACGTGATATTTATTTTATAATTAAGAATTTGCTTTCATACATAAATTTCAATTACTATTTACTTTTATAATCATGGTTCATAGATAAATTATTATCTTCTTTGTACATAGAGCTAGAAAACATTCATACCTAAAAATGTAAACATATCCAACTCGAAATAAAAATTAAAATGAAATAAAACAAAATTTAAAATTTAACTAAGGCAAGAAGTAATGAAAATATTATACGCTTTGTTATGT